>PVHP010005852.1:0-63110 GCA_004024765.1 Zapus hudsonius
CACTCTTTGGCGTGTCAGTTCTATCTTCTCCAACTCCAGCTCTGCCTTTGCCTGCCTGTCAATACCCAGGAGCCTTGGAGCAGAGGAGAAGATGCGTGGATGCCCTTGGAGAGGGGTGGAAGCTGAATCCACCCTGTGGACAGAAAGGTTATCCACTTCTGGTGGTGTAGCCTGGCATATACATCCTTAGGTTTTCCCAGGCTGTGGGTTGTGCTTCCCACAGACTGGAGTGTGGGTGGGGCATATAAAATATGAGATTCTTAAAAATGTGTGAGACTGTAGCCAGGCACAAAAATATCTTCACAAAAATGTCACCCGTAGCATTCTCTGTCGGGATTTAGAGTACCAGATTCTGTAGAGAATTCATTAAGACACAGAAGTAAATTTGGGAGGTTATTCAATGCATTTCCCCCTTCCTGTTAACACTGATTACAAATCCTGTTAGTTTTGTTAATGAGAGGATCCCATGCCCTCTTCCCAGTCAACTCTGTGGCATTTAGTAGTTCACTAAATAATTCACCAATCCCAGAGTGGTTAAACACTTCCACTGGAACCAAAGACTAAAACTCAGTCTTCACGGGGAACTCAGCGAGAACCTCATGGCTTGAAATATCTAACCGTCTTCAGCAGAACTTGTCCACTTAAGAAGCAGCAGTAATGACCACGAACTGTCCCACCTGGAACCCTGAAATGCTGAGTGAGCACCAAGGACTGTGCAGCCTCTAACCTGCAGATGAATTTTCAATGTGGCTATCAGGGCAGGTGTTGTCAGGCTGAACTAGTTTTAAAGTACACTTTCAGGTAATTTGATGTGTGTGTGTGTGCGCGCGCGTGTGTGCACATGTATGTTGCTCGTCTCCAAATGGCATATGCATTTTAGTGGCTCTGTGAAGTGGCTCTTCTGTGCTTTACAAAGACATTCTGGCTTAGACAGAACTTGCTCCGTGTGGGCATCCAGTTGTGACTGTCTTTTCGATGCGAGGGACACTTGTTTACTTTATATCCCCCTGGGGTCTCTTTTCTCCCTTTCTTAGTCCTTTTTTTCTGTAACCTCTTAAATGTTTCTGCCTCTAAAACACAACCCTGATGACATCATTTCTAGAACATCTGCACCTGCCAGGTGCTTTATGTCAGTGGGCAGAGTCACAGCCAGCTGGCAGAGCAGGCGCTGGGGGTAGGTGAATTTGAGGCACTCCTATGCACACTCAGTGTGTTTACTTACACTGGCCAGCTCCTCACTTCTCTGTTGGAGGACTTCCCCTGGGCCTCTGGACAGTTCTGCCCACATGCCAAGACCTGGAAGTACTTAGTATATTTTATTTTTCAATCAAACTAACAATAACCAGGCAGATTTGACAGGAAGCCAATGTAGCGAGAAGTCAAGTTTGAACTAGGACTTCTCACTTAGGTTTTAGGATATTGAGACATCATTTATGGTCAGCACAACTTCCACATCTTGAGTTTTGACACATGTATACACCTGTGTAATTCACACCACCATCAAGATAACAAATATTTCCATCACCATGACAGTTTCCTTGTACACATTTCCAATTAATTACAACCCCCTTCAAGACCACTGACAACCATTTCTCACTTATATTGACATATTTAAATGTTCCTGTTATAGAAATTCATGTACCTGGGAATCATAGCTACATCCTTCTTTGTGCAATAATCTGTCCTTCAACATTACGTTTGTAAAAATCCTTCCATTCCCTCGTTTGCACCAATAATGGTCATTCTTGCTACTGAATAGAATTTCATAGTATCTCCTAGGCTATAGTTGGTGTATCCATCCTTCTCTTCATGGACACTTAGCTGTTCACACTTTGAGTGTATTATGAGTGAGGCTGCTATGCACATTCGTGTATAAGTCTTTCTATGGACCACTGTGTTCTGCTTGGTTTTTCACCCTCACTGCCTCACTGCACATAACTACATATTCCATGTTGAAATGGAAGTAGTTATTGGCACCTTTATTCCAGTGATAGGGAGTGTTTTGCCTTGAGTTCAAAAGTCAATGTCCTTGCAAAATGGTATCCTGAAATAGTCGAGGCTTAGAGGAGACAGGCTTTGCTCCTCACTCAGCTCATCCTACCCAGGACCCTGCAGTGGGAGCTGCCAGATGAGCCTTACTCATGCAACCACCTTCCTCCCCGCAGTCGTCCTGCCCCATCTTCTCTGGGGAGATTCTGGCTTCTCCTCCCTCACCAACATCACGGCGTCACACTTCACACTGGCCACACGTGGGCCTCTCCCATGCCTATGGGGCATCTAGTCTCAGCCTCAGTGAGATCCTTTCCTTCATGCTCAGTCTGTCTCCCTAGACTGCTCTTCACATCCCACAAACCTGAGACCGCAAGAGCGTAAGTCCCTTGTCCAAGTTTCCATAGCTGTTAAAGAACGAAGCCAGAGTTTAAACTCAAGTCTGCTTCATCCCATAGTCCACAGGATTTCCAGGCCCATGTCTTGGGTGCAGAGCTATAAACTCCTGAGGGTAAGAAGAAGGAGAAGCAGGAGGAGGTGGGGGAGGGAGCTTACAGATCAAAGGTCTCTGACTCAGTACTTTCAATGTATAATTGCAATAAAGAGCAGGCAGACTCAGGGCACAAGTGGCCTGTATGGGACCAAATGAAAATGATGGAACCTGGTGTCACTGGGGGGGTGGTTTCTGGCTAACAACAGGAGGAAGGCAGAGGAGTAGTTGCCACGAGTGTCCTACAGGTGCACTGGCCAGGGAGAAGAAGAGAGAGGGAGTGTTTCATTCTGTAGGAGTGTTATGAAAAAATACATCATTATAAACTGTATCCTGGAGAAATGGAACATAGGTCAAACAGAAAAGCTGGAAGTTCAAAATTACTGAGGGGTGGCAATTCTTGTCTAAGCCACCCAGTGACAAAATGGAAAAAAAAATTAAAAAGGCAAGTGGAGCATCCGGGCTGATTTAATTATATTTATAGAATGCTAATCTTCAGAGCCTCTAGAAGCTCTGGGCTTCAGGACACCTGGAAAACACACTTAAACACTTAAATATCCTCCTCTGCAGGCTCTCATGGTTACCTGGATTAGCTGCCGTGCTGCGAGCACGTCTGGCTGGACGACCTCTGGGCTTGGAGCCAGTGTTTCTGAGGGTGAGCAGCACAGGGCCTTCAGAGGAGGCGAGCAGATGGAGACAGCCCAGCTGCGGGGGAAGGCAGGACCTCCTGCACTGGTGGCATGGTTGATGGGAGAGGCAGATGTGTTAGGGGATTTGTTGATAAATACTAACTTATCTGAATTAAAAATACTGAGAGGGATACATATGTCTACCCATGTGATTACATAATTATGATCTCTTATCCAAGAGTCATATTAATCTGTACACTTTTTGTAAAATAATGATTTGAAAATTGAAACAAAAGTTGTATTTCTATTTTTATGTCCGTCCTTTGTACATTTCACAGTTGTCATTTTTTGAAACTCGCCAGGTAAAAGGAGAGATGGATATTTCTCTTTAAGAAAGTGGGTTTTCATGCCTGGTGTTACAAAATCTGGTCAAAAAACTATATCTGGGACTGAGGAGATGGCTCAACCATTAAAGGTGCTTGCTTGCAAAGCCTGCCAGTCCAGGCTCGATGCCCCAGTACCCACATAATGCCAGATGCACAAGATGGTACATACATACGGAGTTCATGTGTAGCATCAAGAGGCCCCTTCTTTCTTCTTCTCCTTCTTCTTCTGTCTTTGTCTCTCTTTCCACTCACAAATTAATAAATACAAATATTTAACAACAGCAAAAAGCCTATGGCTGAGGAGGTCACAGACCCTTGGGGAGAATCCACTACTAAAATTTTGCTAAATGGATATGCAGTCAAACTGCCTTTTGAATAGTTTAAATACCCGTAGACTAGTACTATGTGCAGACTTGGTCAGAGCAGCTTGTTTTGGCAAAGGGTGGTAATGCAGACTCTTAACTGGTCAAAGTCCTGAGAGTAAGTGCTCTTGAGTGCTCAACCCTAAACATACATACATACACACGCATATACATACATAAATATATACATACATAATACATATATACATAAATACACATATACATACATATACACACACATATATATACATACACACATACATACATATATATACATACATACATATATACATACACAGATACATACATACATAAATATATACATATATACATACATACATATATACATACACATATACATATATACATAATGCATATATACATACATATATACAGAAATACACATATACATAATGCATATATACATACACACAATACATATATACATGCATGCATACATATATAAATGCATACATGCAAACATATATACACATATACATAATACACATATAGATATATACATCCATACATAATACATATATACATGCATAAATACAAATAGACATACATACATGTATACATAAATACACACATACATATATACACACATGCATACACACATACACACATGCATGCATGCACGCATGCATATAATCTCCATCCCTCCGTGGCTCAGGAACATCGTGTAAGAGGAGGTGGTCATAATGGAAGAGCCAGCGGGGAGGGAGGAATACTGTGAAATGCTCTTTTCTGGAGTTAACACGGCCATTGCACTACCAACACACAGCAGTTGGGGCTCCCTGCACGGTCACTGCAGGAGACAGGGTCCATCAATATTCCACAAGAAATGGGAGAGAATCTCCCGAGGCCCTGTCCCTCCATGAGGAGCTATGGGCAGTTAATGGTTGTAGTGGTGGGGGAGACATTTAGTGTCACCAGTAGCCAGGTGCCCATGCTGTAGTATGTAACTTCCAACCCCTGCTCATCTCCTCCCATGCAGGCACCCTAACTAAATTCAGTGGGTCACAAAAGAGACAGAAGTAGGAAGGGGACTATTGGTAAAAAGGCCAGCAAGAGTGGGGGATGACGAGAGAGGATAAAGTGGGGTGAACATGATCAAATACATTGTTCCACGTGTGTGAAATTGTCAAAAATAAAGTTGGCTTGAGTTAAGTCACAGATGACAGAAGGCAGACATGAAAGTCTCTCCCATGGAATCGTGGGAAGAAGAAGCATAAAGGGAGAAATGCTGAGATGTATTATCCTGATTCTCCCCCTGCCCTCCATCCAGGCGGAAGGACACCGTCGTGTGTCCACTGAGAAGAAACAGAAGAAAAAGAGGAAGCATCCTTCTGAAGCCCCCAGTCAGCTAAGAGCTGGTCAGTGTAGGAGTTCAAGAAGAATTGACTAGATTAGGTGTCATGGATCCCAGGGTGATGGCGTCACACAAAACTTGCATTTTCCGTGAATGTGAATTTATAATCTTGTTATGCGGAAAAGCAAGAGATGTGAAAATGCTGCCCTTTGCTCAGAGTCCGATGCTTGGGTAGGCAAGACTGATGACAGCGAGGCATTTGTCCCATTTCCCTTGGGGATATGGAACAAAGTTGCTGTACAGGAGACCCTAGGATCAGTGCTGCACATATAGGCAAAAGAGAGTTTGGAGGGTAATCTCCTTGACACCCCTCTTCTACCCCGTGGCACTGAAGTGATGGAGAAGTTCCATAGCTCAAGGCTGGTGGTGGTGACCGAGCTTACTTACCATGGTGGTCATTGTGGCTGGAGCAAGAGACCCTTTGGCTGAAGGTCAAGACCAAAAGAATGGACCATCACTGTGCTCATTTTCCATTGACCAGAGCTAGTCACGTGACCAAGCCTGAGTGTAAAGGAAGCTGGGAAATGCAGACTTTTCTGAAAGTAAAGGAAATAGTGAATTCCTAGCAGTGTTGTGGCTGAGTGTCTAGGCTTTTCATAGAATAGTTGTTGAAGTGGAGATAGAGTTGTCTCTCCATGGATATATGGACCATATGTTTGTAGGTATTATGGTAATTTATGTGGGGGCTGAGTTAAAGAGGCGGACTATGCCATTTATAGACTTCAGGGTGTTGTGTGTACCAACAAGAACTGAGATGGGACAAGGTAAGTCTGAAAGCCCACTAGACCCCACAGATTCAGCTACTGTGGACTTGAGCAGAGATGACCTCCGAGGACATTGTCAACTCCTTAGGTGTTTATTTGAAAGGCCACGATCAAGTAAGCATGTATGCATGGAAGTGTCATAGTGAAGCCCATTACTTTATAGAACTTTAAAGAACTAATATGCCTTAAGAATTATAATTAAAAAGAAACTAAAGGAAGTCATTGAAGGCCAAAGAAATAGGATGATTGTTTATTGCCAAGGATGTTTTCCTTATATTCCCCATTGAAATGGGGACATGTTGAGTTTCCAGGGAGATGAAAGTTATACTTTCTTTGCCTCACAGAGTGTAGAATGTACTAATTTGTGACATTACATGTTTTGTTTCGGTGATCTGAAAATACATAAGAAATATTGCACGTATGCTCTTGATAGACCGATTATAATACATTCATTGAGCTGCTCTTCTCTGACATTCTGCTGTGGTGACTTCTGGGGGACAGGACCCCTTTGCACCTGAGCTTTGTGGAGGATCACAAAACAGATTGTGCTGTTTTTTAAACCAGATGTCTCCTAGTTTCATGAATTTATGATTGGTAACACACAGCCTGCTTCAGAAAGGGAAAAAAAACACCATTGACATGAATTTTGCTGCAAAGTCTGCATGTAAGGTACTCACAAGCAGTTGCACTTTGGCTGAAGTGCCATTAGGGACTGTGGTGACTGTTGGAAACTCAAGACCACTCAATCCATTAGGAGCATTCAAATACATTCTGAAAAGTAATGGGAGACACTGTGTCCATCAAGCAAAAGGGATGGGGACAGTAGTCAGGCTTCCAGCTCAGCTAATTCATGATTTTAAGTTCTATTGGAGGCAAATCACTTTAAAAACTATTTGCTATCAGGGAACAACTCTTTTTTTGCATAGTTTTCCTTTTATAAGTCATTCCAAAGTTCCAGTGAGCTCAGCATCCTTAACAACCTGTCACCTCAGCAAATAATCAGTTAATACTAAAAGTTTTGCCAAATGAGAGGGGTGTTCACAGTCTGAGATTCTATCCCAGCGTTTTCATTCACCAGGAGACATGGCCTATGAAACACTTTTTTTGCAAGTATTTAAACTAGAGCATTCCGCTGCTGATCCCCGAGTGCAATAAATGGCAAAAAGATAGTCACAAAAAACCCATTAGAATTGTGTATATAAAGTTCCAAAGATCTAAAAGATCTCTTGGCAAATATAACCATTGACTCCCTCACCCAGGGTGTCTTGAGCCACATAGGCTGTCCAGGTCCCGGCTTGGAACTACTCAGAGAGGGACATAAAGACTCTTTAGGGTTTGGCTAACCTCATCTTGGAGAGAAAGATATCTGGCTAATATGAGAGAAACTGCAGATTTTCAGGTGGATTCATAGAGGGCCATTTAGACCAGATGTGGGATGTGTAGGTGGGATCTGTGTGGATGCCGAATAGCCCAGAGATGGACTGGACCAATGTTATTAAAATGCTATTGCCTCTCACCTCTTCATTCTGCGCTGTGTGGACAGGGGCTGGGGTCAGACTGCTCTTCCAGCTGTTCTCTGCTGGTTTCCATCAGTGGAGACATGAGCAAAAGACCCCAAGGCGGGCTTTCTGACCTTGCCTGGATTCTCCACTTTGGCGGCAATGTTTGTTCCCATAGCAACAGCCCAGTCTAATTTGTAGCTTTCTCAACAGTCATAAAACCTGCCTTTTCCTATCCCACCTTCAGGTAGCAGCCCTCTCCCCAGAGATTTTCATCCAATTCCACAGTGACCTCCTCCTCAGAGACTCCACCGCTGATCTCCAGTGTCCTCTCCTGGGTGGCATGAGGTTTACCTGCAGGGGACCCCTTCCTTCAGCATCTATGTTCCAATAATACACCTCTTCTCTGTGTTCCTGCAATCCTATCAGAATGCTCCCCGCTACCTACTCTCCACTTCCAGATACCTCAGTGTTCTCTTGTGGATTTTTGGCTTCTTCCATGTGTAATTATTCTTTGTATTGAGTTGTCTTCATGAAGAGAACCAGTTTGGTTCCTGTCTCCTGACTGGACCATGACCAGGAATTCAGCATGCAGAGAGAAGATGGGGGTACACTTCCTGAATCGCTAGAATGACCCTCTTCCATGTGAATCTGCCTGAAGACATCAAGATGAGGTATGTGTCCATCCTTTGGGGATTCTAGTGGGCCTGTTCCCGCCATTGCCTCTGCTTGCTGCCCACCTCAAAAGGCCAGCTCATTTCTCCCTAATGAGAATGTCTTGTAGTCTTCGTAGCCTTGGAACACAGCGACATGACTCCGGAAATGAAACCGAGCAACAACCCCTGGAGTCTGTCTTCCCAGACAATGAATTCTAATACAGACCTCTTCCCAGTGGTAGAGGCTGTGGAAACCTTCCAGAAAAAAACTGCCTCTACTTGAGGGAATGTGAGCTTGCTGCCCAAATCCCACAAGACAATTGTCCTAGAACAAAGTCAGTCAGCACCTGGGCACACTAGGTTATCCTTTGCAATGCCAACGGATTGACAGGTTATCCAGAATATGTGACTTCACGCACATCATTTAATTTTCAGTTCACAAACAGGCCTTTATCCTCATACCTGTTTCTCTTTGCCTGCCCGGAGGAATCTACACACAACTCCATAAACATAGACACAGTAGGAGACCATGGGCACATATACATGTCTCTCATTGATGTCACAAACCCTACAGAAATGCTCTATTGGAACACATGGCAAACTGGGTGTGGTGATACACGACTGGAAGACAAGCACTTGGGAGGCCGAGTCAGGAAGATTAAGAGTTCAGTCAGGCTGGAGAGATGGCTTAGTGGCTAAGGCACTTGCCTCCAGTGCCTAAGGCCCCAAGTTCAACTCTCCAGGACCCACATAAGTCAGACTCACAAGGTGGTGGCTCTGGTATTTCTCTCTCTCTCTCTCTCTCTCTCTCTTTCTGTATCTCTCTGCTTAATAAAGAAAAAAATAAATTAAAAAAGAGTTCAAAGTCATCTTGGGCTCCATGGACAGACCTTATCTCAAAAATCAAAACCAGGCTGTGGAGATGGCTCAGCAATTAAAGTGCTTACTTGCAGAGTCTGTTGGCCTGGGTTTGATTTCCCAGCATCCACATGGCACATGTGTCTGGAGTTCATTTGCAGAGGCCCTGACACACCCATACTCTCCCTCTTCCTACCCCTCCCTGCCTCACAGAAATAAATGCAATGATATTTTTTTGAGGTAGGATCTCCCTGTAGCCCAGGCTGACCTGGAATTGATTATGTAATCTCAGGTTGGCCTTAAACTCATGACAGTCCTCTACCTTTGCCTCCCAAATGCTGGGATTAAAGGTGTGCACCATCACTCCTGGCAATAAAATTATTTTTAAAAAATAAAATCCAAAGCTAAACTGAAATAACCAAAAGATACACCAACTATATTCACCAAAACAACCTCATGTCTAATGTCAATACTCAATAATGGCTCATGTCTGATGTCAATACTCAAGTTAATAATGGCTCTCCCCAAGAACAAAACAAGGTGGCCCTTGGTTTATTAATGCCTAATTTATGTTGTTTTTCTCTTGAGTAAAGAAAACAATACATCTTCCAAGTCAGAGTGCACTGAAATCTTTAAATCATCTTTTTAGGGTTACAGGGAGAAAAGTGTTAATTCTCAAGGTTAGCTACAGTTTGAACCACATAGCTTGGAACAAAGGTAAAATTCCTGTCAAGGAAGAGCTACTCTGTCATTCAATTAAATAATCATGATGGTTGCTTGTTATAAATACTGCTCCCCTAAAATTAATGTTCCCTTGGTACCTCAAAATGTGACCTTGTTTGGAAACTGTGTCTTTGCAGGTGTAATGAGGCCATACTAGTTAAGGTAGGTCCTAAGCCAACAACCGATGTATTTATGAGAAGATAAAACACACCTGGGGGAGAGCATCCTGTGAGAATGGAGGCAAAGACTGGAGTGTATTTCTACTATCCAAGGATGCTCAGCATGACCCACAGCTTCTGGAAGCGAGAAGAGGCAAGGAGGGTTCTCCAAGAACATGGAGGGAGCTTGGCCATGTTCCTTTATCTGGGATTTCTACTTTTCAGAACTTTGAGAGAATACATTGTGTTGTTTAAGCATCTAGCTTATGAAAGTTGTTATTGTTGCTCCAGAAAACAGTGTGTTCTCTTCTTCCCACCCCCACTGTATGTTTTTATTGTTTTCCTCCTGCCCTGTCTTCCAACACAGATGTTGACTATTTAAATATTTGGTCAAGTTTTTGACCATGAAAATTCTGGTTTCTTTCCAGATGATTGAATATAGCCCACATATGCAAAATTCGCGAGTGACCTTTGAGAAAAGAGTGAACTATATCACATATATCAAAGAAGGTACATGATGTGTGTGCACATTTTAATGAATAGTAGTTACTTAAAAAAAAGCCAAACACTTGCTTTTGAACCCCAGAGTCTTGCATGTGCCCTTCCCCAAATGCTTCTCCATCTTCTTTCAGAACTATTGATCATTTGCTTATTTTTATTTTCCAGTTTTACAATTTATGTGTGATTTTCTACATAATATTTAGCTATTTTTTTGAACCTTATATAAATAGTATCATGTCTTGGACATTATTCTAAAAGTTGCTTTCTTTTTCCACCTAGTATTAAGTTTCTGAAACCAATCTATAATGATATTTTAATTTTGGATTTTTTTCTATTGCATTGTGAAACTTATCAGGTTTACTGATTCAGCCTATTTTCAATAGACAGTAAATTGACTTCTACTCTTTGTTATTACAAATTATAAAAATCATGCCATTTACTTGATGCTCATCATTGTTTTAAGGGGAAAATATTGTAGTAGAAATAATATGTCATCATATATAAAGTTAATATTCAAGTTTATATGCAAAGAGAAAACTTTTTATTTCAAGGACAAGTTATATTCCAAAAATAATTCGGACCACCTTATATAGTCAGGTGTGAGCATTTACACTTATCTGAATCCCCATCAACACTTGGTATTTTCAGACTCTTTAATTTTAGTTTTGTATTTTATTTCCCAGACTTCTAATGAATTTCAAGGTGTTTTTAGATGTGTAATTGGTCTGGGCTCTTACCACTAACTCTCATAGACTGGGTGTGGTGGTTTGAATGTAAAATGTCCCCCATAGACTCATGTGTTTAAGTATTTAATTCTCCAGTTGGTGGCACTTTTGGGGAGGATTATAGAACCTTAAGAGGTGAGTCTTGCTGAGGAAGTACGTCACTGGAGGTGGACCTTGAGGTGTTACAGAACAGCTCTGTTTGCTCTCTCTCTCTTGATGATTGAAGATGTGACACCTGGCTGCCTGACCCTGCCATGATTTTTCTGCCATAATGGACACTTCCCTTTCAAATTGGAAGCAGAAATCAATCTTTTCCTTCCATGAGCTGTTCCTGATCAGTTATTTTGTCCCAGGTATGAGAAAGGAACTGATACCCTGGGTGACATATGAACAACAGAAATTCTTTTCTGACAGTGTCTGCAGTGTAGAAATGAAGGTACAACATGGTCACGTTCTGATGAGGGCCCTTTGCCAGGCTTCCAACTGCCAACTTCTCATTCTGTGGCAGAAAGCGAGCAAGAGAGTTCACTGGAGTCCTTTTTTATGAGGGAACTCACACCAATCATGAAGGCTCCATCCTCCTCCTCCAACCTCTCAGAGGCCTCTCCTCTAAATACCATCACAATGGAGATGAGAAAGTTACCGTGTAACAGATGCATTCCATTGGCCTTCTGTTTGAAGTATCTGGTCATGTTTATTAAATTTCCAATCATGTTATATTTATTCTTTTCTTGTGGGTTTGTAAGAAATGTTTATGAACTATTTGGCAAATATGTGACATTTTGGGTGCAAGGCAAGTATCTTGCACTTCGTGGCCTGTACTTTCATTTACTGGTATCTTTTATTGAGCAGAAGTTCCTAATTTTTATGTGACAACTCAAAATCATTTTTTCCTGTCTGATTTTTCTCGTGTCTTTCAATAGTTCTAGTTCTACAAAAGGGGTTTTGGTACCCCAGGTTATATTCCATCAGCCCACTGTTTTATTTCATCATTACTAGTTTTGGCAAGGTCTGTGCAAACCAGGATTCACTTTAGTTAGTAACCTCATTAGTAGATTTTCTAAAGGATACCTGACCTTGTGTTTCAGGATTCTGCCTATCTTAGTACAATACATATATATTTATATTTACACATATGATATATATTATATATGTAACATGCATATTATACACACATATATATACATCCATGTTTTTTCATGTCTAGATTCAATGTGCTGATATTTCATGTAATATATAGGCCTTTGTGCATTTTTAGTCGTGTTTGAGGCTGTCATTTTGATGTTTTTGTTCTTGTCTGGCTTTGTGATCAACGTTACGCCTCGTCTTGGCTTTTTCAGAGAAGTAAAATTGTCTATTTCTTACCTGTGCATGTTAATTCAACTGTAAATCGTCCTGAGCATATTTTAAAGATGAAAATCGATCAATTAGACATTCAGTTTTACTAGTAAACATTACCACATCATTCTGATTTTTTTCTTTCTCTTCATCGGTTTCATCCAAATGTATGGCATAGTCATAATCTTTTAAACCGTTCATGTGGACAGCATGGATTGTAGGACAGGCCTTCTTAATTCTTGATATAATCTATGGTACTCATCTGTCTGTCTTTCATCCCCCTTGTCCCTCTGTTCTTGTCTCCTTCATTCTTTTTTCTTTCTTTATGATTGTTTTTTGCATTGTGTTAATCTGTTTAAGAAAATCTATTTCTGGCATAACTGAGTAGATCTTTGCTTTGTATATTATGTATTTTCATTCTTTAGTACTAATTTCTTTATCTTGCTTAATTTGATTCTTTTGTTAAATTCTTAAATTGGCTGCTTTGTTCTTTTCAGCACTGTTACTTGAATTGCATTTAAAAAGCGTTTTATTCAAATATGATCTGATTTACATTTTACATTTCTGTTTGACGTCTGAATTATCTAGTAAGTCCACAATCATGCATCAGTCAAGTCTGATTATTGTCTTGTTCCCGCCTTCACCCCTTACCAGTTGTTCATATATTTGGTGTAATAATTATAGGGGAAGGTGCGATAAAGTGTGAGAGTGTAAGAATGGACAACAGTTGAAAATATGAAATTTGAGGTTATCTTTATGTATTGGATTATTTAGAAATTGTTATGTCTTCTTGGCAAGAAGACATTTTTATCAATATGCTATAACATTTTAGTTGCAAATCTATTTTCTCTGACACAGTAATGTTTTAAAATTTTCTGTGTACAAATTGTTCGCTTCCATTTAATTTTTTAGGGAACCAAGCAATTGCTGTTTTAAGTTCCTTTTTGTATCGTTCATTGCAGATCTATAAGTACACTCATTTTTCTGGGTTAATCTTAGAGCCTGAAATTTAAGGAATTCATTTATAGCTATGGTAGCTTTCTTGTAGATTTTTGATGATTTCTGCATATCGGATTATGTTATCTGCTAATAGGGACACTTGTACATTTTTCCAGTGTGAATGAGTTTTACTTAGAGTTCCTTTTATTCTTATATTACTTTAACCTTTGGGAGAAAGCCTGTAGGTTTATGACATTGGATATTATGTCAGCTGTTGAATTTTCATAAATCCCTTCCTCATGTTGAGAGAGTTTTATCTTACTTTGAATTTTTTGAGTTCTTTTATCTTGAAAGGGTGCTGGACTCTGATAAATGCCTTATCTGCATCAATTTGAAATGATGGTGTGGGAGTTCCCCCGTTTATTTGTGAATGTGATCTAGTGAACGGATTGCTTTTTGATAATTGAGCTACCTTTGTGTTCCTTGGATAAACTGCAATTGACCATGGTGTGGAATCTTTTTCATATGCTATTGGATTCAGTATTTCATATTTTGCTGAAAACTTCTGCATATGTGTTCATAAAAATATTGATCTGTAATTTTCTTTTCCTCTGATGTCTTTTCCTAAAATTGTTGCAGGTAATGATGCATAGAATGAATAAGAAGTATTGATTACTGTTTTTTTTTTCCCCAGAGTTCTAGAAGGATTGATGTAAGTATTTGGTATGGTCCATTAGTGAAGCCAGCTGACCTTGGCTTCACTTATATTCTTTGTCAGAATATTTTCTCAATTCTAATTCAACATCTTTTTCTCTTTTTCCTTTTTTTGGTACTAGGGATTAATCTCATGGCCTTGGTTTACTATGAAAGCGGTCTACCAAGGAGCTATGACTTCAACCCTGAATGTCTGTACTTGTTATAGACCTGTTAAGATTCTTTATTTTTATTTTTTGAGTCAGTTTGCGCCATATCGGTGCTGCTAGGAATCTTTCCATCCCAGCAAGTACTCATGACTTCCTTGGGTACAGCTATTCACCTGACTCTTTAGGATCCTTCATGACTTGGTAAGATTGCGAGAGATATTGTCATTTTAATTTCCTCTTTCAGGTGTTTGCGACTTCTCTTTTTGGATTTCTCCGTTGAGCTAAAATACACCGATGTTTTCATTGATTTTATTTTATTCTCTAGTCCATTTCTTTAAATATATTTTAATTTATTTTTAAGGACAGAGAGGGAGGAGGGATAATCTGGGTACTTCAGGACCTCTAGCTGCTGCAAACAAACTCCAGACACATGGACCACTCTCTGCATCTGGCTCTACATGGGTTCTGGAGAATTGAACCTGGTTCTTAGGTTTCTCAATATATGCTCTCCTTGTGTTCCTCTCCTACTCGTTTTTGACTGAGAGTCTATTCTGTCTGATATTAGTTCAGCGACTCTAATATCCTTTTGGCTGCTATTTGCACGGAGTATCTTTCTATATTCCTTCACTTTCAATCCAAATCTTTGATAGTAAAGTGGGTTCTTGCAGGTAACGTATAGAAAGTACTTTTAAAAAAAAACCTATCCTAATCACTGCCTTTTCATTGGAAGGTTTAATGCATTAAATTTAATTACCTGTATGAAAGGACTTCTGCTGTTTCCTATTTTTATGTATGTGCTACACCTTTGTATTCCTCTCTTCATCTGTCCCTGCCTTCCTCTAAATTTCATTGTTTTTGTAGTGAACCATTTTGATTTAATTCTTATTTCCGTGTCATATTCTTTAGATATTTTCTTTATGGTTAAAATGCAGATTATACTTAACATTCTAAATGTATTCCCATATTATTTTTTACCAATTTAGATTAAATAGAATTACCAAAACTCTGCTTCTAAGCAACTCTCTTCCGCTACATGTTATTTTTGATACATTTTACATTTTTATATGTTGAATAAATATATTAGATTTTTTATCTCTTTGCTTTCATTATCGTTTGTCTTGCACATTGTCTTCCTTTCCATGTTTACCAGCTCCAGCAGTTTTCTGGTGGAGTCTCAAGGATCTTTTATCTGTAGAATCATATCTTCAAATAAATAAAGTTTAATTTCTTTTCCTATTTGTACCGTTTTTATTTCAAGCTCTTGTTTGTCTTTTGTCTCATCTTTGCTTCAATCTCTTGTCTTATTGTTCTAGCTATGACTTCAAGAACTATTTTAAATATAACAGAGTGGACGCTTTTGAGACAATACCCTGAGACTATACACTTGACTACAGAGACATTTGCTAACCTTGTTTGTTTTGTATGTGCATATATACGTGTATACGACATGTAAGTAGCAACAAAATTGTCTCAGGGAGGGAAGAGGACTAATGAGAGAAGCGTATCGAATATAGAACCAAAACATGGTCAAAGTACATTATGTCTGATTATGTGCTTATGAAGCCCAGTGCTAATTACATCGAATACATGCCAATAAAAGGAGATCATTACAAGTATGATAGATTTTAATATAACTATATCAATTATGAGTACATGTGAATGCACCAAATTTACTAATTAAAAGGAAAATTGTCACATTAGATTAAAAAATACAAGGATTTCTATCAGAAACCCTTTTACATATAAAAACACACATAGATTAAAGGTAATGCAATGGAATACATGCATCATGCTAACAGTGTTCAAGAAAACAGAAGTAACTACATTAATTTCAAACATAATTGACTTGAAAGTAAGAAAATTATCATAAATAAAAACGAATTTCAAAATGATGAAAGGATGAATTTTTTAAGAAGGCATAATAATCATAACTGTGTGTACTTAACAGCAGGGCAAATAAATACAAAAAAAAATCTAAAAAGAAAACTAGACAAAATAACCATTACAGTTTATGAATTAAATACCGTTGTTTCAGAAACTGGTAGGCAGGGTATGTAGAGAACCAGAAATTAGGGTTGATATGAACACTACCATCAGTCAATTTAATATTGAGAGAATACTCCACTAATTAGTGGAAAACACATTTTTCCCCCTTAGCCTCATATGGCATTTCAACACAATGGATTATATTCTTGGTCATAAAAGATACCTTAACGAATTTAAAGGAATAGAAATCACAAAAAAGCATGTTTTCTCATCACAGTGGGATTAAACTAGAAATAAATTACAGAAAAATAGTTCAACAAAACTATAAACATTTTCAGATTATCAATGAAAATAATTTAAAAAATAGCATTAGATCACAGATAAGCCCTGAGTCATGGTCTATGAGTGCTTACTTAGGCATTTTGGCTTTAATGGGGTTTTGGTTGTTTCTTTGCTGGCTTGTGGTGTACATGTGTGTTCACATGTGTCCAAGTCAGTGTCTTGTACATGCTGAGTAAGCACTCTACCACTGAGGTTCAACATAAAGTTTTGGCACCAAACTTCAGGGTGCATTGAACTTCTTCTCTGGCCTTGATATTTTCTTCTGATCTGTTGTTTGACTTTGCTGGACCTCAATCTCTGAAAATGCAAACAGTATATGTCTCTTATTTTACTGCTCTATTTTGTAGCCCTATAAGTTTATATAATTAATTACTTAGTTATAAAAAAAAAAACCTCTTGTATTTGATCAGGAACAATGCCAGGGAGAGTGGTAAAGCATGTCACTTAGATTCCTTTTTATTTTCTGAATATTTATTTCTAAATATAAACAAGCCTTTAGAGCAAAAATTGTTTACATGTTAAAATCCTATTAAAATAGGAATCTATATTTATTACAGACGGAAAGTGCTGGAGTAAATTATCATAACTTTTTAAAAGAGGATATTAGCTACATATAAGACCAACCTGCTCATGCTTTCTGAGCAAACAAACATTCATAAAATTCAAAGAATAACGGTATCAATTAGGGCACTCAAGCTGGTATCCACAGACGACCACAGAATGGTGTAGCTTAAATAATAGAAGTTTATTTTGTTTTCCACCAGCCCTGGTCTCTGGTGAGGCCTTTCTTCCTGACTTATTGGCGTTCATTTTCTCACCATGTCAGCAGACCTTATCTCTGTATGTTCCCCACTGGGCTCTCGTCCTATTGCCATGAGAATACCAGTCTGAAAAGATTACAGCCCTGCCCTTTTGTTCACATCTAACATTATGTCCTTTCTCCAAATATAGTCATATGAGTGGAGGTGGGGAACAATTTATTCCCTACCAATAAGATAGGGAAAAGAACACAACAGAAACACTGCTTTCTGTGTACTAGCATCTACTAAATTGCCTAAAAAAACAGTCAAGAACTACATTAATTGTTTTTGGTTTTTCAAGGTAGGTAGGGTCTGGCTCTAGCTCAGGCTGATCTGGAATTCACTATGTAGTTTCAGGGTAGCCTCAAACTCATGGCAATCCTTCTATCTTTTAAAAATATTATTTATTTTCAAGGAGATAGAGAGAGAGAGAGAGAGAGAGAGAGAGAGAGAGAGAGAGAGAATGGGTGAGCCAGAGCCTCTAGCCACTGCCAACGAATTCCAGATACGTGTACCACTTTGTGCATTTGGCTCCACATGGGCACTGGGTAATAAGCTCCGTTAGTTAGGCTTTTGCAGGCAAGCACCTTAACTATTGAGCAATCTCTCCAGCCCAAGAATTACATTTATTTTTAATGATTTAATGACATCTAATCTATAAGCCTTTTAGAGAAAAGGCTTAGGTAGGATCTGTTTCTATAGTATGAGAACAAATTAAAATCAGAATTTTTACTTCACCATCTCAAAATTCCACAAAAGGGGGAAAACGTCCCAAAATTGTAATAAAGCATCTCCAGTCCAAATACAATAAAAAGACAGATGTACTTTGAAAACTATCCCATAAAATAAAAAATGGTGGAATGTATGGTTTTTAGTTTTTAGAGCTTACCTTTTAAATAAAAATGTCAAATCATGTGCTTTAAATTGCAATCACTCTCAACGTTTGTAACTGAAGGTATGGATCCTATGTGAGAATTTATTTCTAAAATATGCAACAAAGATATTTGATTTGACTACACACAGTTGCTGTCAGAACAGGCAATGCTATAATTTAACACAATGCTCTGCATGTTGAATTAGATATTTAGAAGTATAAAATAATCTCAGACCCTTTTTGCTTTTGATAGAGAGCATGGTTTATCAAGAGATTTTTTTTTTCATTTCTCTAGCTAACTACAAATTAATCCGCTTTAAAGCCAATCCAAGAATGGAAATTCCTTAAGAGAAAGACCTTTGCAAGTAACTATGAAAAATACATGGTAAAACTTCAAGTGAATGAGAGGCTCACACGCATGCCACATTCTGGGCGCATCTCCCTGTTAAATATTCCAAAAGTAGTAAAGCAGAGGGCACACTAGCTAGAAGCCACAATCATCACTTAACCACAGGCAGACGACAAGACACCCAAGGGATTCTGGGCTTGCCTCTTCAGGTGCTGGCAGGAGACATTCCCCTCAGATCAGGAGCAGCTGTTACAGCTTAAAAAGCTGCTAGGACTAAACAGTCATTTCAACATTATGTTTTACTATAGGTAAATAGAAAAAAATCAGAAAGAACAATGGTTACCTTCAGAGAAAAGAGTGGGTGGAATCTGCTGGAAGATTTACCAAAATAAGACATCTTGAAAGTGCAAGTTTTATTTATTTGTTTCTTTTTAACTTTACACCTGGGTTGACGTCTTGAAATACTGGATGAAAAGAACATGCTGACATTGAAGATGTAACTCAGAGACACTTTCGTCCTCCTGCAAGGCAGCGGTGACCTGGCCACTTTGTCCCCACATTTATGCTGAAGGGCAGAGGTTTTCACTAATCATTCTGTGATCCAGTGACTGTACGTAAAACTAATATTGGCATCTCCACGTGTATCTGTGTCTATATCTACGTCTAGTCACCACCTCAACTCTGTCCCTGAAAATCCTCACTCTTTTTCAAACAAAAAATGCTTAGGTTTGTTGAACTGCTTCAGTGACTATTTTGAATCCCCACTGATAAAAGTCTTCAAGTTTGGGAGTTGAAAGGGAAAAAGATACCTAGCTAACTTGGTGGTGAGATCACATATATTGGTAGGTCTAGCCAGATGTATGTATCTGTCATGTGCCAGTGCACCTCACTCATGGATACAAGGGACAGTGAGCAGAGTAAACTTTCAGGTGACATTCCAGCATTACAGTAGTTATAATGTAGCATTACAATTTTGAGAATGTGAGCACTCGAAATTCTAATTAGCAAAACTATAAACAACTGAATTTCTTTTGGGTGTGTATATGTCTGTGTCGGTATGGGCTTCTGTGCCACAGTGCACGTGTGAAGGTCAGAGGACAACCTTGGGGGCCAGTCTTCACCTTCCACCTCGTTTAAGACAGGTCTTTCTTATTTGCCTCTGGGAATGCCAGTCTGTCTGGACCAGGAGCTTGGACATTCTCCTGGCTCTTCTGCTCACACAGTGATTACAGACACTTTGTCGGTTCTGAGGATCTGAACTCCAGTTATCAGACTTGGGCAGCAAATACTTTTAATCATTGAGCAATCTCCCCAACCCAGATTTCTTTTTATTTTTTATATTCATGCACTTATTTTTTATTTTATTTTAAAAATATCTTTATTATTCATAACTAGATACATTGTATGAGCAAATCTTATGATGATGGTAGCCCCCATTTCCCTCATTTCTTTTTGATGGCATTTCAGATTTGTTTTTTTATTACCAAAGTTCATCCTAAATATGGTGATATTTGCTTCTTTCCTATTTCAAATACCGATTTAGTACCCATCCATGCCAAATTAGGCCAGATGTGGTATTTGATGCCCCTTCCTCTGACATCCATTGAGAGGGTACGTGAGGAGGAAAAGGAGCCTTGGCTGTCTGTACGCTTATTGACAACATCCTCAGAGGCACGAGTTTGGCTAGGACAGCAGGGGTCATTTCTTCATGAAAATAAACACCACGTGCCTGAACAAATTGTCTGTCTAAAGACTAACACTGTTCCTTAACCATCCTTCCTACTGAAAATTAGCATGTATCTTTGCCCATCCAACTAAGTTCTCAGTCTGTTTGGATTCTGGCTAATTGACTCATTTTTGTAAATTTTCAACAATTTGATGTATATCCAGTGCAATTCAGTTGCTATGGGAAACTGCAGAGCCAGCCAAAGATGCACGCTTAAACGAGGTGAATGAACAGCGCTGGAGAACTGGGGTGGGGTGGGGGGTGGTGATTACAAGACTTGACAAATGACCTGGCACACTGCGTCAGGTTAACAGCTGGGGAAGGGAGAACAAGACAGATGGATGACAGGAGGCACACCTCAGTAAAGAATGATCTCAGAATCAAGGGAGGAAGAGGGGCTCTCTGAAAAGTGATGAAGCTGTAAAAGATGCTTATTAAAAAGCCCTCCTTATCTTGTTTGAATATAAAACATTATGTAAATACAGATTAAAATGACTGCTAATATATTAATCATATGGAGGACACTGTTTCAAGTAATTTTTCATGCATTAATCTAACTTTGTTCACAGCTCTAAAAGAATAGATGCCTTTATTATTCTCATTTTACACATGCGTGAGCCAAGTTGAAGAAGATAAGCAAGTCTCCCAAGGTCACATAGCCAATAAGTGATTAAACTGAGAAGTGAAGTTACCTTCTTGTTGCTGTGATCAAATGCCTGACCAGACGCAACTTAAGGTAGGAAAGAATTTATTTTGTGTTCTGTGGCAGGGAAGGCATGGTGGCAGGAACAGGAAGGCAGCTCATCACATTGGTAGTCAGGAAGCAGAGGATGAATAAGAAGTGGGCTGGACTATAAAACTTCAAGGCCCATCCCCAGTGTCTCACTTCCCCCATCAGGCTCCACCTCCTACAAGCTCCACAACCTTCCAGAACAGCACCACCAACTGGGAACCAAATGTTCAAACACATGAATGAGTCTATGGAAACATTTTGCTTGCAAACCACAAATAGATATTATAGTAGAATTCTATAAAAAAATTGCAACTTAATAATCAACAATCTCATTATCTATTTTTAGAACTGTGTATTATAATTATCTAAGTGTTTTAAGTGGAATAATACATTCTAACACTTGTAGACCATGCTAATGTGCCAGGCTTTTTTCAAATGGAATATGTATATTGATCTTCAGAACTGCATGAGGAGGTATAATTATTATCCTATTTTACAGATATGGAAACTAAAGCTTCCAAATTTCAAGGATTAAGTATAAATCAGGCCAATTCTAGACATCCCTGCAATTATTTTACTGTATTGCTTCCTATATAATAACACATTTGTATATAATATGTAATATATATATGTACATTTGTGAATATTATATATGTGTGTATACATCTAGGGCAGAAGCAAATCTAGATTATAGGTACATAAATATATTTTCCTGCTATATCTTTAAGTGAAGAAAATCAACCAGATACTTCTTTTCATTCTTGACTATGAAATGGTAGTCACCAGTCACCAGATTTCAGAAGTATCATTTGATTGTTGGTGAGAGGAACTGCCAGACTAGGTAGGGAAGGGCAGACTATCACAGCAATCATCTTCACAGTACTGTTCACCACACAGGAATCCACTGTAGGAGGTCTGCCAGGGACCTCCGGTCACTGAGCTGCAGTTACCCAAGTATGAGAAGATCTTTCACCTGTGAGCTATTCTTGAAGGTACCTTCTGAACTATTATGGAGCCTTAGTGGATTCTGAGCTCATGCAGGTTTTTTAAAATCTATCCATCCATCCATCCATCATTCATCTATCTATCTATCTATCTATCTATCTATCTATCTATCTATCTATCATCTATCTATCAGTCTATCTATACATATACATTTCAGTCACATTTTAAATTGGGATATAATTAATATATCATAAAATTCATTTTATTTAAATGAACAATTCAGCAATTTTAACACAATCACAAAGATGTGGCAACATGTCATACATATGCAATTCTAGAACATGGACTACACCCCAGGAGAAACCTTATTATAGTGCTTAGTATTGATAATAACTTAGTACTTATTAGCATCAATTTCTCATTTCCTCTCCCCTAAGCCTCTGGCAAGTACAGACTGAATGACAATGTAGATTTGGTTTTTCTGGGAGAGGAGAGCCGCAGGGCGCGGGGACCTGTGTGAGAAGGGTGTAAATATATAGACTCACATAATATGTAGAATTTTCACTATGGCTTCTTTCACTTAGAATCATGTTTTCAAAGATTATTCATGTTGTAGAGGGTGTAAATACTTTGTTACTTTCTGTGGATGGTTAATATTCCATTGTATAGTATCATATGTTTTATTTATTCATCAGCTTACATACAATTGGGTTATTTCTTTTCTTTTGAGTAACTATGAAGAGAGTTTCTAGGTACGTTCACATACAATTTTTTATATATACATTTATTTGTACCTGGAAATAAAATTTACAGTGACATGTTTAATAACTCTTATTATCTCTCATTATAACCATCCAAGTGATTGTGAGATCCTGTCACATTAGGAGTTTCATTTGCATTTCATGAAGAGCTAATAGTATTAAAACACTGAACATTTTCATGTGTATATATTATCCATCAGACTATTTTCTTTGAAGAAATGTCTATTTTAAAATTTACTCATTTGGGGGGGTGTCTTTTTTAGTACTGAGCTGAAATAATTCTTTATATATTATAGACACTAATCTCTTATTAGCTATATGAATTCTAAGTATTTTTCTTCCATTCAGTAAGGTTGCCTATGCAGTGTCCTTTGGAAGTACAATTATTTTCGCTTTGATGAAGTTAATTTTTTGGTATTGCTATGCTTTCAAGAAACCATTGGTCAAAAAGACTTACAATTATATTTCTTCAAAGAGTTCTATCATTTTGCTTCATACACTTAGGTCTTTGATTCATTCTGAATTAATTATTGCATGTGATGGTGAGCTTTGAATCCAAATTCATTCTCTTCCAGGTTGGTATGTCATTATCTCAGTATCATTTGTTTCAAAAGCTATTCTTTACTGAATCTTTTTAGCACCTTTATCAAAAATTAATTAATTGTAAATGTGTGAGTTTATTTTGGGAATCTCAATTATATTACATTGATCTCCATGTCTACAACTTTATCAATACAACATAGTATTGATTACTGTAGCTTTTTATTAAGTTTTGAAATTAAGAAGGTGAGTTCTCCAACTTTGCTCTTTTTCAAGTTGGTTTGGCCATTTCAGTCCATCTGTATGATTAAAAAATACTTTTTTGAGGCATTTAGGTTCAAGAAAAATTAATTAAAAGGCACATAGAATTCTTGTATCCTTTCTTCCACCCACATGCATTATCCTTCATTATTAAAATCTTGCACTAGAGTAGTATTTGTCCTGTTTGATGTGCCTGTAAAGACACACCTATCACCTGTCTAGAGTTTATTGTATTTGAAGTCACTCTCAGTGCTATATATTCCCCAGGGTTTGACAAATGTATAATAACATGTATCTGCCATTATCACATCAAACAAAAATAGTTTATCTGCCCTAAAACTTCTGTGCTCTAGGAACACATCCATTGACATCTACTAACCCTTTAAAATGACTCTGTAGGTGTTTTTTTCTGAATGTGAATTACTTGGAATCATACAGGGCATTTAAAAAAATATTATGTGAGACAGAGAAAAATGCAGGCAGAGGGTGTGAGTATGGACGTGCCAAGGCCTCCAGCTTCTGTAAACAAACTCTAGATTCATGCAAATTCTAGAGCCATCCTTCCAGGCCTTCCTCCATGACGGATTGGACTCTCTTGAACTCTGAACCAAGATACTCCTTTACCTCCCATAAGTTGTTTCTACCAGGTATTTTGATCACAGTGATAAGAAAAGTAACTAAGTCCGGAATGTAATTGTTAAATTTTATGGTGAGTATATTTATGTTGTCTAAACCTGCTGCACAGTCTCTCAAAAAGAGGCTTTATTGCCCACTTTTAAATCTAATTTTTGTTGTTGTTGTTAAGTTTTAAGGGTTTTTATATATGGGGGCTTTGTATATTTTGGATCGTAGTTTTGGGGCATTTTTTTCTGAGTCAGGGATTTGCCAAGTAACTTAGGCTGGCCTTGAACTCATGGTTCTCATTCTTTAGCTTCTTGAGTGCAGGCATTACAGGCAGTACCACTACACTTGGGTAGACAATACTTATTTATTAGACATGTTCTCCCTTTTCTGCCCTATTTCATTCTCTTGACAGTGTAATTCACAGAGCAGACATTTTCTATTTTGAAGAAATCCATCTTATCAATTATTTCCGTCATGAATCATGTCTTTGGCATTACAAAAACCAGTCATCAATATTCCCAAGGTCACTTAGCTTTTCTGCTGTGCTATCTTTTAAGAGTCTATCATGCGTATTTTACATGTAAGTGATTACCATGGTTTGACTGTCCCTCTAAAAGTCATGTTGAAATCGCACCCTCATTCTAATGGTCCTAAGAGGTGGGTGTTTAGTACTTGGTTTGGTTTTGAGGACTCTGCTCTTATGAATGGATTAATGCTGTTATCATGGGTGTGGGATGTGTTCCTGTTAAAAACGATGTTTCTTCCCATGTCCTCTCTGCCACATTTTAATGAAGCACAAAGGCCAAATGAAGCCAAAATAAACCCTTTCAGGTCTGTTAATTTACCTCAACAATGAGAAAGCAAGTGATACATCCACATTTTATGTTGGTATTAACATTTAAATTAAATTTTATACACTCTATTCCTATCAACACAGATTTGTAATTATACCTTTATGCAACTGTCTTTTGAGTAAGAGTATAAAAATTACAATTAAAATATATTTAACCTATCAATTAGAATATATTTATCCTATTTTTACATTTAATATTTATGCGATTGCCTTTACCAGAATTCTTTATTTCCTGTGGATGTGACTTTTTCTCTAGAGTCCTTTAGTCTGAAAGACTCCCTTTAGTATTTCATTTTAAAACAATAAATTTTATTGTCAATACTTGAGGACTATATATGAATATTTAATTAGATTCTAAAGTGAAGCAAATTCATATATCTATTATCATAGTTCCAATTTGTGACAAAAGCAGCTAAAATCTATTTAACAAAAATTCTGACTACACTACAATTTCATTAAATCAAGTCCTCATGCTGTAGGTTAGATCTCTAGACTTGGGAATCCTATACATCAATTACTTTTCATCTTTTGACCTACACCTCACCCCTCTGGCAACCACTCTCTAGACATATTTGACATTATTTTTCAATATTACATATTAACACATAGGTGAGACCATGTAATGTTTTTTATTTCAGTGGCTGGCTTAATTTACTTGAGAAAATGTCCCTCAGGTGCATCCATACTGTGAGATAAATACAGATACACACACATTCTGATTTTTTATTATGTGGTGTGTGTGAGAGAGAGACACAGAGAGAGAGAGCGTACACACGTGCACGTTGATGCACATACATTTGTGTATATGTGCACATAGAGGTCAGAGTTCAACCATCATTCCTCAGGTATCATCTACTTATTTTTTGAGACCAGAGCTCTTATCAGCCTAGACCTCACCAAGAAGGCTACAGTGACTAGACAGTCAGCCCCAGGGATCCGCTTGTCTCTGCCTCACCCAGTCCTGGAATTACAAGTGCATGTACCACACTTGGCATTTTGTTGCATGAATTCTGGTGATCAAACTCAGGCCTTCATGCTTGCAACGCAAATACTTTACCAACTGAGCTATCTCCCCTGTCCCCTTCACTGATTATCTAAGGCTGCGTAGTATTCCTATATATCTGCATACATAAACATACCCCCTCACCTATAAGGGATACATTCAAGATACCTTCCAGTACCTGAAACCATGGATATTACTGAGCCCTGTTTTAACAGTACATAGACTATATACCAAACATGTGTGTGTGCGCAAACACACACATACAGAGTATACTGTTGTATCAATGACTGTGGACTGATAACTGCATGTCTACTGAGCATGTCAGTGTGGATATGTTTGACACAATGGTCATTCATGTTCATGGCTAGACAGAGAGGGACAGTGTGAGATCTGATCACATTACTCAGAACATCACACAATTTAGTTAGTATGATTTAAAAAATCATTTAATATTTTCATACCAGTGTTGATTGCGAGTAACAAACTATAGAAAGGGAAGCAATTGATAAACGGAGAATACTATTGAACCCTTTTTAAAAAATGTATTCAATCCATTTATGGAGAGTAGAGCTATTTAAATATCTTGGTTCCTGTGAAAGATGTTGAAATGATGTCAGACATTCATCATGTAGACGGACATACAGATGTCTTTATGAGGTGATGATTAGATGATTGGGGGCACATAGTGAGAAGATAGACAGCTGAGTCATTGATAGTTCTATTTTTAATTTCTTTAAGAAACCCCATACTGTTTTCTATAATGGCTGAAACAATTTACATTCCCACCACAGCATGCTAGGATTCCCTTAACACATTTATTACCTATCTTTTTCATAGCCACCAGCCTAATGTGTTTCAGCTCAATGCTGTCTTAATCCTGAGATAAAGCAATAGATCATAGTGGCTTTGACCTGCCATTCTAATAATTAATGATATGGGGCACCTTTCATAAACCTAGTTACCATTTTTACATTTATTTTGGCCAAATGTAGAAATTTAATAGAGATTTTACATTTAAATCTCTATTTTGGAAAAATTAGTTTAGAAAAACTGTTTAAACCTAAGTTTGTTTTTCTGATGAAAGATTATAAATTTTTCTTTTTATAAATTTTGGACATGAACCCCAATTAGGTATGTGGTTGCAAATGTTTTTTTTTTCCCCAGTCTGTAAGTTACCCCTTCATCTGGTTATTTCCTTTTGCACAGAAGCTTTTTAATCTATGCAGTTGAATGTGATTTTAGTGTGGTCTCAACAACAACAACAACAACAACAACAAAAAACCAAACTGTGGGCATGGCTGCTGATTTTGCTCTGTGATCGCAGGATACTGGGTGTGAGGGAGCTGTGAGTGGGGATGGGACGAACTAAAACGCCACCAAGCTCACTGTTCCTCCTTTGCCTCAGCAAATATTCAGTTGAATAAGTACTCACTGGGTTGGCAGAAATCTTTGGTTTATTTTCCAATCCTGACAACGTTGATTCTGTTTCTCCAAGTGTCCTCATTACTGCATGGAGTGAGGTGGCAGGATCCACTCAATTTATCCTCCAAGAAGCTCCCAGAACAAGAGGCAAAGTGTTGTCTGCTTGAGGTGTTGCACTGTGGAGTCCCATGTGATGGTCACTAGGTCACCAATGATGTCACAAAGACCCAGCCTTTATGCGGTCACTACTGGGGAGCTGTGATTTATCCTTCTAACAAAGTTGGAGCTCCCTGATATCTGTCCATCTCTGTGGGTCATGATCCAGTAGTTCTTTATCGTCTTCTTTTGTGTGTGTGTTTGTATGCATGTGGGCACATGTGTGTGAGTGGTTACATGTACACATGTGTGTGCATGTGGAGGCCAGAGGTGGACATTGGGTGGTTTCCAAAATTTCTCTCTCTTCTTTATTTATGAAGACAAAGTCTCTCGTTTGAGTCCATATTTTGCGAAGTCAGCTAGCCTAAGCTACCCAGCTTGCCCTGGGGTTCCCCTGTCTCTGTCTCATACACTGGAATTGTAGGTGCCTACCATACCCAGTTGGCATTTACCTGGATGCTGGCGGTCCAAACTCTAGTCCTCATATTTTCGTGACAAACACTTTGTCCCTAGTTCTAAGCCCACAGCAAGTAGCATTCCTTACACCATCATGGTGTAAGGGGAGGGCAAAAAATAAAGACATCAAAGTAGAAGAAGGACTCGTGAGAAAGAAGAAAGGGTTCAGTGATCATACAGTTCGTTCCTATCATGAAATTTTTTTTCATCGTTTATTATGAGGACTAATTTTGTTGGGTAAAGTAGTTTGGGTAGGCAGTCATGGCCATTTAGCTTTTGAAATACTCCAAGATCTTACCATGGATAACTCTAAGGCAATTCTAATGGGCTTACTTCTGTATGTTATGAGCTGTTTTTCTCTACCAGATTTTAGGGGGACCAGGAGGGGCCAAGAGAAGGGATTATCAAAATACAACATTATATACATGTATGAAATTTTTTAATAAGAAATTTTTAAGAGAGAGAGCGAGAGAGAGAGAGAGAGAGAGAGAGAGAGAGAGAGAGAGAGAGAGAGAGAGACTGACTTTTTACAAACGAGGGAAATGAATGCCCCTGGAGGTTGTTCATTCTTTAAATCTTGCATATATTCTCTGAATCTTCCAGAGTTACCCCATGGTTTCCTTGAAGGCACTGGAGGCTGGTGCTCATTTCTCACAGAGGAACGGGAGATTTTGCTCTTATGAGCACAAGACCTCATATAACTTTGGTACCTCTGAAGTTTCTTCTAAATAGACAGAAAGCATAACGAATAAGCATGAAACAAAACACTTTTGCACCCTGATGTTTTGAAGCTGCAAGGTACCACCAGCAGGACAGTGCTCAGTGCATTTGACCAAGGATGTCATCATGAAAACCCCTCAAGTCATCAAAAACAAAAATTGTGCCTACCATAGAAATTCATTAATGTTCATAAATGTAAGTGATTTCAAAATTAAAAATTCAAATCTCTTTAATTACAGTGACTGCCTCTGCTTGATTTATGTTGTCAGCTGGAGAGTTGGTTGGTTGGTTGGGTTTCCACACAAAATGACATTAAGATCATTTATAACTTAAAGTTTCACAAACACCGAGTCCCTGACTGGAAGATTCATGTTTATGAACAAGAAATCTTCTCCACAAGCAATAGGAATGTTTGAGATTGAGTTATATATTTAGATGTGTAATTCACATTCTGAGATAGGATGTTCTCGTGTTGCCATTGTTCATTGCTTCTTGTTTGAACACAGGTTCCTTTCTTTCAATCCACCCCAAAACACACTTAGATCAATGGTAGTCATTCATGACGTCAGAAGCATGACAAGTAACAGAGAGAGAGAGAGAGAGAGAGAGAGAGAGAGAGAAAAAGAGAGAGAGAGAGAGAAAGAGTGAGAGAAAGAGAGAGACAGAGAGAGGGGGGGAATCCTAAAATGATCATTTTTGTAGCCAGATCCATCAATGGCTGCTAAAATTTTTGGGTGGCGTGTTATTCAGAAATGACATATAGGTAGTTTTCAGGTGTCTGCATCTACTCAGTATCGTGCCTCAAACAGAAACCTTGGTCGTCAAGGCTGACATCACCAGTCATCAGACACAGTGGTGGCATCATGCATTCTTTGTTAGGAGGCACTGAGAAGACCATGACACATTTCCTTTGGCAAAAAGAAAAATACATGACCTCTGGCAAGCCATGAGCATATACCAGAAAAAAAGTTAAATTCAGCCTACAATATAAGATGTCAGTATGCTTCAAAAGTGTCACAGTTGGGCTGGAGAGATGGCTCAGCGGCTAAGGCACTTGCCTCCAGTGCCTAAGGCCCAGGGTTCAATTCCCCAGGACCCACATAAGCCAGACCCACAAGGTGGTGGCCCTGGTGCTCTCTCTCTCTCTCTCTCTCTCTCTCTCTCTCTGTATCTCTCTGCTTGAAAATGAATAAATAAAATATTAAAAAAGTGTCACAGTTATGAGAGAAAAGAACTGTAGAATCTTCACAGATTGGAGACAAGGGGGTCCTCATTAAGATACGAGACGATACTAGGGCACAGGAAGAAAAGGGATGAAATTTCATTAAGACCTGCAGTTTGGTGAGTAGCATTGTATCTGTACTAGCTTAGTCACTTTGATCATGGTATTACACACAAGATGATATCATTAAGCAAAGGTTGATGACAGGCCAACCCCAAATCTCTGTACAACTTGGTAACTTTCCTCTTTGTTTAAAATTACCTCAAATAAAAAGCTCAGTGAAGATGGTTGCACTCAATTTTTTCAACATCTCAGCAGTCTTTTATTCCTTTAATAATTTGTCATCTTACTGAAAAACTCAAAATACGGGAGCATAATATTTTAATGAGACTATCATGGGTACACTTTGAAAAACTAAAAAGGGTAATGCCAGGCAGGACTGGATTTCTGCCAACCCAGGGAATACTTCTTCAAATTCTCATGATGCCATTGCAAAAGTTTTGGTTGCACCTTGCTTTGTGTTCAAAATGCTTTATACACTGATGTTGGTGTCGAACTGACATGGTTTACAACAGATGTGGCATTTAATTCAGAAGTTTTTCTTCTCCATGTTATATGAAATACAATGCTATTTACAGCTAAATGTTTGATGCTGTAACTGGAATTTTTCCTCAGGGACTTCAGAATCTATTGCCTATAGATTTCTTTAAATGCTTAGATACTAGAAATTTGATTTTGTTGTATTTTTTATATTTAAAAGGTATTTAAGTGTAATCAAGTCATGGAAAGTTGGAATCATAAAATGGTATTTGAGTGTCTTACTATGTGGTTAGCCATAAACATTGGGTAGTTATGATTCAGATATGGTCTGAGTGTATTCCCTAAGGTTTATGTGCTCCAAGCTTGGTCTCTCATGTAATATTGAGGATGGACTTTACGCAGTATTTAGACCATGGGAGCACCAACCTCATGAATGGATGAGTTCTATCTGTTGGGTGTTCCAGCTCCTGTGGGATTGGATTAATTGCTAAAAAGGGGACTTGTCCTGTTTTGTTTTGCTTGTGTGTGCAATGTGCTGTGGGGTGTGTGTACATATGTGGTGTGGTATATGTGTATGTATGAGCACCCTAGGCACTCACCTGTGGTGGCCAGGGGGAAGTGTCAGGTGTGTCGCTGTCTTCTTTCCCCCATTCCTACCTGAGTTGGAGCCTCTTGCTGATCCAAAAGCCTGCTGTCTTTTTTCTTCTTTTTTTTTTTCCCTTAGCCCTGGTGATTCTCCAGTCTGCTCCTCACAGGACTGGGGCCACACTCAACTGTTTAAGTGGGTTCTGGGGATCAAACTCAAGAGATCTCTCAGAGCTCCTCAGGCCCTCATGCTTGTACAGAAAATGCTTACCTGCCGAGCCATCTCTGCAGCCCACACTTGGCATTTTATGTCCCTGGTTAGATCTCTTTGAACCTCTGTGCCATGTTCTGACGCAGTCAAGCCCTCAGCAGGACTTTGGCACCATGCTTTCTGGACCTTGTGCCACCATGATTGTGAGTCAAATAAACTTCTTTGTAAGTTTCTTAGCCTCAAGCATTTTATGCTATAACAGCATAGAATGAACCAAGGCATTCGTAAAGTGCTGGTCATCACATCTGTGAGCAAGCATAAAGCAGATCCATGCTCCTTAACCTTCCATAGGCATGGGACTCTCCTGTGGATTTTACTAAAGAGGAGATAGAAGTCTTGCCTCTAACAACAGTTTCTGCTCATTCTGGGATGGCATTTTGAAGAGCAAGGACTAAACTGACCAGAAGGGAAATGTCTCAGGGGTGAACCTCCAAAGAAAAAGACTTAATTTTAAACAAATGAAAAATTAAGTACCTAAAGGCATGCCAATGGAAAGGACTCTGGATTAGGAAATTCTATATGTCACACCCTGGTTATCTTAACGCTGCCTTAGAGGAAAACATGGAAAGGAAAGAGACTGTGGATTCAGCTCAAGTTTAGGCTGAGCCAGTCCAGGGCAGATAGGGAACACCTTCTAGGAATACAGATTCCCAAGGAGGATGGTTACCACTGACACCAGGGGGCGCTCCACCACAGCGTTTCCAGTCTGCAGCATCTGGTCCTGAGAGGCTGATAACCAACCTCTTGAATGAAATGATAGGAAATGGAGCTGTTCCACTGACCTCAGGCAGTGAGGACTGAGTGACTATAGGGTGTTTACAGTCCCCAGGTTGTTACACTTGACAAATGGGCTGAGTTAAACTGGGCTCTGCATGCAATCAGATTTGAAAGCTTGCGTAGAAGGGTTTCCTATAGTGATCTTCCTTAATGGTAACTTAAGGTCGTGCTAAGAGACATCTGACTTTGGCATTTCTCTTCTTTGAAAGTTTGTATTTTCAGAATGTTTCATTGTTGTCCCGAGGGAGGAAACTGAGACACAGGGGAAAAAATAGATTGCACCTTTGATCTGTGGCAAGATTAGAACCAGAAATCCACCTTCCTAACCAGCATGGCTGACTGCACCAGTGGGCTGCATCTGTCACCTTGACATCCCAGGGCTTCTCAGAAAGGGGCCTCAGGGCACAGAGCAGCCCACCAAGGGCAAGCTGGCTTGTGGGCTCCACCTAGCCTTCCCCTCTCTCCTGCCAAAGTGAAGCCATTAATTCTCCAACTTAAGTCAACTTCAGTAGTGTTTACACTAAAAAAACAGACACATCAATGGAAAAAGAAATAAAAAACTACAGAGGAATATAAAATGCAGTGAACGTCCATAATAATCCCCACCCTGAATCCGGTACTTTCACCTCCAGAAGTAACCACTGTGAAACATGGAAAACATATGTTATTATATGTATGTACACAAACACACATCCTTAAATTATCAGGGGACAAAAATTAAATATTCACAGTACAATTTGTTTATTCTGTCGGGAACTCTCTATCATCTATGTACAGAGAAATGATTTGCTGGACATTACACAAATAGGATCAAGCAATTTATATTGTGGCTTCTAATTTACACTTCTATACCGTAGTTTATCAGGATGTTTCTTCATTAAAAACATGGGATTGTAGATAGTTGTGGTGGTATATGCCTATAATTCCAGCAATCTGGAAGAGGAGGTTGAGGCAGGTAGATTACAAATTTGAGGCCCACCTGAGTCTAGCAAGACTTTCTGAAAACAGGAACAAAATCCCATGAGATTATTACACTTAATATTCCCATTTCCATAGGAAGAAGCTTCAGTGTCCTGCCTGGTCTTCCCTGCCGTGCTCAACACCCTATCTGCCCAAGTTATGTAGACAATATAAAATTAGAGGTGTTGGTCTGTTTTCTTTCTAAACAACATTGATAGAATGAACAAATTGCTCAAATTGTGAGTAAAATTTTTGCTCTCTGAAGACTTCCAATTTTAATCTATTATTTCTGGATTTTGAATTACATTGAGTCACTTTTAATAATACTCGTGTGAACCAAGAAATGCAGACAGATCCATAGGGTGTGTTGCCTGTCATCTCTGTTCCGTCCTGACACCCAAAACAAGTCAACGGAAGAGATCGACAAATAGAAGCTAGGCAAAATAGCTTTTTCTGTTAGATCTGCCCTCCAGGAACATGCCACACTAGTCCTTCCTCAAGAAGAACAGGTCTCAAACCTGTCTAGGAATTGGTAAATAGTGCAGTTTACCGGCCTCCTGAATCCCATCACTCAGGGTGAGTCTGGGAAGGCACACTTCTGACAAGCTCCCATGAACTTGAAATGTTCACAAACACTGGATTTAAGGAAACTTCTTGAGTGCTGAGGCCTGGGTGGGCATCTGTTCTGTTGCTTTTCTCTACTTTTGGAGACAGGAAGTGGGGAGGATACATAGGAAATGGACTGTATACAGATCTTTTGAAAGCTGCCACCAGATTTTATGTGCTTCTTATGAATTCCTCTGTACTTACCTTTAAATGCTTGACACACACACAAGAAAAATGTGTCAGTTGCTTTGTCTGCCTGAAGTCGCTCCTCATGTGGTGCAACCGGTTTGAGAAGCAGCCAATGACTGTTTGCATCTCAGCTGAAGTTCCTTACAAAACTAGCCAGCCTTCGAGGTCATTTGTCTCTGGTCCAGATGCAGTGGTTTGATTATTCTCGGCTTACAGTGAACTTGGATAGGAACTGAAGCATCATGTACAAAAACTCCTACACATACACAAGATGGAAAAGAACTCATCACAGCTTTTTAACACCACACCAGTGTGGACACCTCATTGAAACAAAACTGAGCCAAAGCCACCTCCTTTTACCTGAAGTTCAAGGACAGGCAACAGTGACCTCCAGTGAGAGGGATGAGAAGAAGGGGTATGGAGAGCCAGATTATTGCCAGCAGAAGCTAGTAAGAGAGAGATGATAGAGGGTAGAAAAGTTCTACGTTCTAAGTTGGGATTCATTTAATTTTGTGTATAGACAGTCATGGAGCTAAAAACTTAGCTGTATAGGTATTGTTGTATGTATATTGAATGTATATCCAACACAATACTTTTAGTTTTTCTTCTTTTTAGTTCTTTCTTTTTTGCTTGTGTATATGTGGGGATGGTGTGTGTGTGTGTGTGTGTGTGTGTGTGTGTGTGTGTGAAGAATGTCAGGTGTCCCACCCCACTGCTCTCCTGCAGGGTCTTGTTTTGAGCCAGTCTCTTTAGTGATACTAGAGTTGACCAGGCTCCAATCATTCTGGCATCTCTGATCCCCTGGGGACTGGAGTTATAGGCATGTGTAGCTATGCCCAGTTGTTTGTGTGGGATCTGGAAATTCAAACTTTGGCAGATCCAGGCTCCTTCGGGCCTTGTGCATGCACAGGGCATGCCATCTCTCCAGCCCTCTACCATCTTTTGCGAGAAGAAAGCTGTGATTATGACCATGGCCCACAAGGAAGAAAACTACAGCCATACACATAGGGAGTAAAAATTCACAAAAGCAGTGCATACAGTTGCACTCTAAGAAAAAGAACAAAAACAGAAATGATCATAAAATAAGTGATTACTTTGAACTAGAGTAGTAATCTGAATACCTATAATAACAGAAACCCTCCTTGTAGACAAAGTCCATACTATGTGGGGTGCTGACTTACCACAGAGTGGTGATTAATTTTTTTAATCTGTGGAAATGCTGTTTTACAGGGTTTTTTTTTTTTTTTGATAAAGGCAATGGGGAGGGAAGAAAGTGTGGTGTCTTCCTTTAGCAAAGCTAGGGTATTGTGAAAACCACGTGACCTGCACGTCAAAGGCACCTGGCTAATCTTATTCCTGCAGTAGTTTCCTGAGTCTCTGTTAGAATTATGCATCCACAGAAGGACTGAGTACTCCCCAGGCTTGAAGAAAGTCCTGCATCCAAGGTTTGGCTCTGGAATATTCCTTGTCTCCCTCAATCTGCTAATATTGTTCTCACTGGGCTCCCTGTGGACAGCTAGTGATCTTTCCTTGCTTGGCGAGTCTCTGTGTTACTGAGCAGACATGGTGAGGCTGCTTGATTTCCCCCTCCTGCTCTCCCTTCCCGGTTCTAAATGCCAGCTTGTCTGTTTCACACAACTGGCAGTGTTTGGTGTTATGGCGACACAACCTTGCTTTGTTGTGGAGAGTGCTCAGTCAGGTCTGGGCACTGTGAGTGAAGGAAGGCTGGAAAACTGGAAAGACTGAAGGTCGGCCCAGAGATGTGCCTTGTCTAGGTATAGATAAGGTTCCATCTCAGTGGCTGATAGAAGATTTCATCTCGGCTGAGAGTCCATCATGTTGATGTGATCATCAGCCTGTTTTTTTCCCCTTGTTTCTAAGACAGAGTTTCACTCTGTAGCCCAAGCTGAACCCTAATACCCCATCTTCTTGCTTCCACCTCCCAAGATCAGGGATGACAGGTGTGGTGTGCATCACTATTCCTGGCTTCATAGGAGGGGCATTTGAATTTTTTGTTTGTTGGAAAGGCAGAGATATGAAAACAGTGGGTGATTTCTATTCACTACAAGTCTTCATGCAATGGGAAGTGAAATGCTTATGGATGTAAAATGGGGGGGGGGCAAGAAGGAGAAGCCCATCCTCCAGTTCAGTGGATACACTTGTTCATTCCTGGAAAGAGGTGTGTGGGGGGGTCTAACATCTCCAGGGTCATGCCTATTTTTTTCCGAATAAATTCATCCTCAGAAGCTCAGAGCCTGGAGTTTTCATCCCAAAGCTACCCTCAAAAGACATGAGATCAAGTGTGAACAGATCAGGCAATGAATCAAAGCCAGAAGGTTCCTCATGGTGAAAGATCACAAGGACCTTTTCTATTCTGGCTCTTACTCCTTTCCAAATTCAATTTCCTGGGGCGAGGGGAGACTTCAAAGGCTGGGAAGTGTAGGTAGGGTAAAATAATTTTCCCTGGTAGAGGCATCTCCTCAGGGCTGTGTCCCTTATCCTTCAGTTCTGATAGGACAGTAGGAGCCCGTTTCACCCAATGCTTCCCTGATAGTGGGGTTCAGGGTGAGGACAAAGGACTTCCTGGATTCCAGGTAAATTCCTGCCGAGGCACCACCACTTTGAGAAGTTAAGATGCCCATCAGAGAACTAAGGTGTTGCCAATGCTGGAAGTTCGAGAAGTTTCCACCTCCCTCCCTGGGTGAAGGCTGATGGCTTCATCTTTCTGCTTTACCTCACTATGTCCCTTTGTCCCTTTGGCTAAAATGTGTCAAAATGACCACTGACTAAAAGAATCCTTTCTCTGAGCCACAAGGATGTCCTTTATATTCTAGGAAATCACCAGTTCCTAGTTTCTCCTTTCCTCCTTCCTCCTTCCTTCACACCTCTACCTATCGCCAGATTATACCATTCCTGGTGAGGCAGTGCACACCTTTAATCCCAGCATAGAAGTAGATTTAGGAGGACAGCTGTGAATTCAAGGCTAGCCTGAGACTACATAGCGAATTCCAGGTCAGTCTGAGCTAGAGCGAAACTCTGCCTCGAAAACCCCAAAATAAAAATCATCAATTGACCAACAAATAAAAAAATAGATGTCTATGGCATTTTCAGCCCCATAGTGAGTGTGAGCAAGCATTTATTCCCTGACCCAGTGAGTTCCATATTTTCTCTCACTCACTTGATTTTTTCCTGAAACACGATTTGAATGTCTTACTAATTAGTTGAATTATTTCAAGTTCCTGAAGTTTCTTTTCTGTGTCTCTGAAAGCTCCGTGGAGGTGACAGAACTGGAGAATTCTCCATGCATGCTCCAGCTTGGATAAATCAACACAGTTTGAAGTCCTCCTCAGTGGCCAGCAACCTAAGCAAAGGGACAGGGCCCCTCCTGGCATTGCAGGGAAGTTGTGACGCATGAGGGGAAGATGCCAGCATGAGAACAGAAACAACAAAGTGTATGCACAGAAAACGACAGTCCTCCATGCTGTGAAGGTGAAATTTTCCTCCTGTGGAAAGGAAACCACCTATGACAGTGACCTTGTCCCCAGATCCTGTCAGGCGGCATATGAAACCTCAACCATAGCTGAGGACACATTTGGACTCTGTGGCCTTCTGGGACCTAGGAACAGGGACACCTTCCTCCCCTCCGTTCTAGAATCTGGAGCTAGAGTCACCAAGCCAATAAGCGTTCAGAGACACCTGGGTAGATAGCTGGTTTCTGGGAGATCCCTTCTGGAACAAGACTTATTTTGAGCAGCACTGTAAAAGGTGTCTCCACTTCTTGGCTGCGTGTCATCCAGCCAGCAGCCTCAGGGAGGCACCTGGGAGGACGCCAGGGAAACCCAAGTTGGGAGAGTGAGCTGTGCGTGCCTGGAATCACTAGGCGTCCTGTCCAGTGGGCACCTGCTGCAGAGTGGTGGTTTCACCGCTCTCCACAACTTCAGTAGGGAGGAACAGGAGCACTGGCTCTACTTTGGGGGCGAGGCAGGCTGATGCTCCCTGTGGAAGGATGGCTAGAATTCTCAGGCTGGCCAGGGACCCCCAGGCTTTGTTCCCAAGGACCTTGGCAGCTTGTTCTTCCCCCTTCCCATCAGTCACAGCACTGGGCTTGGTTCAACTCACCAAGGAGCCTGGATCAGAGCTAGGGCATTCCTAGTGAACCAAAAACCCTTTGGGGAGGCCTGTCCCAGGATTGAGTGTGGTGCACAAGGGGATCCCCGCAAGAGGGCAAAGGGGAACCCTGGAGGCCTGCAGGAGGAGGTGGTACTGGAGACTACCAAGAACATTCACAGAACCTTAAGGCTCTGGGTAGCAGGTGGGAGGGGACCTGAAGAAACGCAGGGTTTCTCAGCGAGTTTCAACCATTCTTGGTGGAGATCTATGCCCTGGAGCCCGCAGCGTGCGTGCGTGTGTGTGTGTGTGTGTGTGTGTGTGTGTGTGTGTGTGTGTGTGTGTGTGTGTGTCCTCCTCTGCCCCTCTTACCCACTACCCCGACCCTTTCTCTTGGCACCGAAAGGCTGCAGGATTGCGCACGGTGTCTTCCCCGCTCGCCCCTTCGCCGTGCTGGCCAGCGCCAGGCTGCATCCCCCGCCCGCCCGTGCGCCCCCCTGCCTCCGCCGTGCCCGTGCCCCCGGCTCACTCGCTCCGCGCTCCGGGCCAAGGCTCGGCCCCCCGAATTCCCGCACACAGAGTAAGGGGGCGGCCCCGCCACGCGCTCCCGGAGCCCCGAGAGGCCAGAGGCGACTCCGGGGTGGGGGTGGGTTCGCCGGTGGGCCGAGTTGGCCAGCGGCGGGCCCTCCTCCCGCCGGTCCTTCCCCGCTCCTCCTCCTCCTCCTCGTCGTCGTCCTCGGCCCCCGCCGCCCCCGCCTCCCGGCCGCCCCCACCGCGCCGCCGCCCAGGCCGAGAGCGGGCGCGGAGCGTGGGAGCCATGGCGCGCGAGCAGGAGAGGGATCCCGAGCGCCGGGAGGCGGCGGCGCGAGCGAGCGGCCCGGAGGAGGAGGAGGAGGACGGGGGGGAGGAGGGACTGAGCGAGAGCGACGGCGAGGGCGACGGCGGGGAGACCGGCCGCGGCCAGGAGGAGGGAGAGCCGGAGGAGGCGGCGGCCGGGTGGGAGCGCAGCGAGGACGCGCGGCTGCCGCGCGCAGGGCTGCCTCCTCCCGCCGCCGTCCCCGCCGCGGCCGCCCGCGACCCAAGCCGCCGTCCCCGCCGCCGCCCGCAGCCCGGGCGCCCGAGGATGCCGCCGCCGCCGCCGCCGCCGGGCGACGAGGACCGCGCGCGCCGCCGCCGCCGCCGCCGCCGCCGGAGGGACCTTCTGCTGAGCCAGCTCTGCTTCCTGGCCTCGGTGGCGCTGCTGCTCTGGTCGCTGTCGAGCCTGCGGGAGCAGAAGGGTGAGTGCGCTCCGCCCGCCCCGAGTGGGCGCTGCGGCTCCGGCTGGGCTTCCCCGGGCTCGGCGAGGGGCTGCGGGGCACGGCCGGGCCCGGGGAGTGGGGACCCGGCCCCAGGGCTCAGGAGGAGGGGCGCTGGACCACGCCGTGGAGACCCAGGGGGTCGCAGCCCGACCCCCCTGGGTGCCCCGGACACCTTTACCTGCACCTCTTTCCTGGCGAGCCTCAGGGACCGGAGGTGGCTCATCTTAAGCCCCCCACCCCGCACCCTCAAGGCCAGTGAGAAAGTTGTCCCGATAGCCATGGGTACCTGTGCAGGTAACCACCTGTACTCCTGGCTGGCTGGGGGCTTGCAGGGGCCAGCTGACAGGAACATCCTGCTCTCAGCCTGTGATCCACAGAGATCAGGCAGGCTGGGCAGCGCCCTGTCACCTTTACAGTTTCAGAACAGGTGCTGGGAACTTCCGATAGGAAAGAGTGTTAGCCACCAGCCAGGGCTGAGGAATGGCTCCGGTGGGCTCAGCAGGAACGCAGGGATTCCTTTCCCACCGCCTTCCTTCCGCAGACCTGCTGCTGGGGACACTACCACTTCTCGGGCTGTCCACTCCGTCCCCAGTGTCCTGCCTGGGGCTGCGCACAGGCGCGAGAGCGCCCATGGACACTAACACAACTTTAGTTTTACCTATGTCCTTGTCCTTTCTGAAGCTAAAATAGACCTTGTGGAGAAATGTGCACAGAACAGTTGTCCACTGAAAACAATTTGGACACTGGGGTGCAGCTGTCTTTAAAAAGGAGGGGGAGGGGAGAGGATAGACTTGGAAGAATGTTGTAAAATGGTTTTATGTCCCAGCCTTTCGGGTGACAGGGTGTGTGTGTGTGTGTGTGTGTGTGTGTGTGTGTGTGTGTGGTGCGGGGTGGGGGTAGTTACAAATATGTACTCTCAGTGTTAAGATACACACAGCTCTGATACAAGGTGTTGTAAAGAACAGAATAAAGGCATTTTAATAGTGATGGTGACACGTTTTTAAAGGTGCTATCAATCAAGAAATGGTTCTCCCTCACATTGCCTGGTGTGGCGCTTCATGGTGAAACCCAACAGACATTCATTCAGGTCCTAGCCGACCTCTCTAGAGACTTCATCTTATATGGTAATAGGAGAGAGGCTGTCCTGGTCTTCAGAGAAGCCTTGAGACTCTGCATTTCTTGTGACTCGGGATCTTCTGCCCATGGGTGCTGAAATGCCATTTGAGGCAAGCAGGACTTCTTTCCAAGGGCAGATTCAGAACTGCTATGCATGTGCCCACTGTCTTAGCGTCACTAAGGACTCCCAGTTTTTTCCTCCTTGAAACACCAGATTATTGTAGTTCATGAAACCTTTGGCAAGAGCCATTCCAAGTCAGTTTATCCTCTGGTTACTTTTCAAGCATGTTGGAGTTCTAGATTGACAAGATTCCCACCACTTACCATGGTTATAAAAGATTTTCTGGAGGGTGAATGTGACACCCACAGTCTACTGAAGGGGCTGTTGCACCCCCCCTACCAACTGTAAACTTGGACCCTGAGGTCCAGATTGTCATTTTGAAATTGTTTCCCTGGTGGTGACATTTCTCTTCCAGGTGGCTCCTGACTCAGATTCCCTTCCATAGCATACCCCCCCACTCCAGTTTCTATCTTTTCCCTGTTTCTTCTTTATCTTTCATATTTTCTTTCTCCCTCTCCCTTCTTCTTTACCTCTTCCCATCAGCGTCAGTACCTGAAAGATTTAATGATGGCACTGGCCAGCCTCTGTTTATCTGCCCCAAATGACATGTTAGTTCTGGGTCTCTAATCACATTGCCTTCCATTACATAGTGATGGCTTCAGTAGATGCTGTATAGCAGCATTTCACAGCAAGGCAGAGTTTTCTTTCAAGATCATCTGAATAGATTAATTAATGCATCAAAATCCACAAACGATGGCATTTCTGCTTGGGAAATTACCATTCAGCATTATAAACACTCAGTGACTCTTACTCAGAAAACATGGGGTCACGCTACATAATGGTTCTTTCAGAATGGATCAAAGAAAAAGTTTGGAATTTAACTTTGTTTTAAAGACAAGGTGGCTTAGGGTGGATGTCTGGGTTCACGTCACACAGCGCTTGAGGAGTTGAAGGAAAAGCTAACCTGAAGTGACCTGGCTTTTGGTGTACCTGCTTGTGTTCTCTGATGCTGGTTACATAATTTCATGGAGGTACCTTCCTAATGACCAAAGGTAATATTTGATTTCTTCACCTTGAAAGTTATGCAGTAATTATTAAAGATATTTCTCAGAAGCTTATTTTCTAACACATCTTTGTTCTTTTTCGTTCCTATGAAAAGAACGGTTTCTTTACCAATCCAAATTGAGATGTGTGGTAGTTATGTTACATAATGTATAACATTTCTAACGTGGAATTTAGGGGGCTTTTCTTGACTTCCTAAGTAAGCCTAGACTTGGTTGCAGACTGAAAAGTTTTAGTTGTGCTCTGAAAGACTTTCAGTATACTTAGCATTCGGTTACAGGCAGTGTAGAAGACAATCTATACTGATTTGTTTCTGTGGAGACGGAACATGACGTTTGTTTAATTTAGGTCAGAAAGCATTAGTGCCGGAATGAAGAGAAATCTTAATTCTAACTACAAAAAAGCAATAATAATAACTACAATTTGGTGAGCTCTTAAGTGCCAGGCTTTGTGCCAAGCACACCTTATGTGCATTTATTTAATCTGCAAACACTCTTCCAACCCGTGGGCCTTCAGCCATGGAGAGGCAAGCCCCAGGTGCCCTATTTAGGTGTTGCTGATGAAGATCTCATTTTTGATCTCTATTTTTCAAAGCCAATTGAAATAAGGTGTTAGATTTGTTAATGAGGGTTTGCATTTATTTATTTTTCGTTCAGAATAGGTTATTTTATACATTTTGAGTGGTTTGAAAGTGTTTAATTTTGGGCTGATATAAACCATGTGACCATCTTTTTTCCAGAAGTGGTGCGACTAGAGCCCAGGGGTTCGAACTGAGGAGTTACAGAATGCTTTCTAGAAAATATTCAAGGCATTAATTTAGAAAGAATATATTTCACACACATATATGCTCATTCACTTGTGCATATGTGTATGTAACCTATATAGAACAGAGCTGCCCTCAAGTTTGGTTATAAAGCAGCTTTTTAATGTTTATGCTTAGATGCTTTTGTTCTGGCATTTGGATGGGCACAGTATAGTGGTTATGGCTTTTCTCTGCTTCATTGTGTCAGGGACCTCCGCTGGAAAGGTTACAAGGCCTGGTGACTTGGCAGCTGATCACCCCAGACAACATCACTGCCATGTCTAGGGATCAATGTGGTTGCTGGTTCTTTACCTCCATGTGGCTCAGTTAGAAGTTTCTCAGGGCATGGCAGCTGGGTTCTATGAGAAAGTGTCCCAACAGAGCAAGATGTAACTGTGTGGCACTTTACTATTCTAGCTTAAGAAGACACATGGTGCTCCTGTCACTATTTTCTGCTGGTCAAGACAGTGACAGACAAATGTCAGCCCAGGTTGAGAGAGTAGGGGCCATAGAGTCACCACTCACTCATTGGAGTGGTGAATAGACACACACACACACACACACACACACACACACACATTTGATAGGAGATACTCTGGTGGACATGTTTGGAAAATTCAGAGATCTGAACGGAGTGATCATAGGTATTTTTCAAGGTGGCCAATGGAGAATGAAGCATGAGTATGTGTATACATACATACAGGTGCACACATGCCATATATGCATGTATGTTATGGTGATTCGAATGTAAATATCCCTTTAGCCTCAAGTGTTTGTGTTTAAGTTTCCTATTTAGCCCCCAGCAGGTGGAGCCTGCTGGAGGAGGTGTGTCACTGGGAGCAGATCCTTTTTTTTTATTATTAATTATGAACTTTATGAACATATCACATGTTGGCCATATTCCCATCATGTTATACTTTTATGTCTCTGGCCCCATTTCACTGAGGGTCCTCCTCAGTGAGGTTATTGGTATTCACTGTGGGGTCATGAATGCATAGGTCAGTCTCTGTGTGGGGGCAATGCCTCAGGATACTCCTTCCCACCCTGGAGCTCTTAAAATCTTCCATGGGGAGGTGTGGATGTTGATTCTAGCCTACTGTGTGTCCAGAGCCATCTTGAACTTGCTGAGTATTCACTCTGCTGCGGTTGTGTGATGTAGTGAGCCAGTTTCTTCTGCCATGATGAAGCTTTCTTTCAAGGAAGCCTGAAATAAACCCTTTCCTCTCATACTGCTTCTGCACAAGTATTTTATTCAAGCAAGGAGAAGGAAGCTGCTAAATATATGCATACTACTTTTTTTTTTAGAGGTAGAACCTAGTTCTAGCCCAGGCTGACCTGGAATTCACTATGTAGTCTCAGGCTAGTCTTGAACTCACAGTGATCCTCCTACCTTGGCCTCCTTCTCCATATCTTTGAAATGTCTTCCAATCATGAAAGTATGGTTCATCTTAATTCCCACAGGAAGGGTCTTGGAGCTGGGGGTGGCTGTGATCTCTCAAGAAAGGGTTACAGTGGAGATTTGATTGCTCATTTGAGAGTTCATCCCTGCTTTTGTGATTTACCATTCCTCAAAGGACTTAAGAGTCCCACAGACTCCAAACTTCATATCCCCTCCCTTTGCCTTCCTTTCCTTTTCTTATTTTACCACTTGAGCCTTCCTGTTCATCCTGAGAGAGAGACCCTTTTGGCCTCAGATCTCTTTCATGTGTTGGTCCCACTGTCTGGACTGTGGATCCCACCACCACAATTAGATGAGCTTTTTCCTCTGCAGCTACTTAATCCCTCACTTCCTGGTCCATGATCTTCTCAACTAGATTAAAACTCCCACCTCACACAGTGTCCTCTGCAAACACTGGGTTTCCATTCATGGACTTTATCAGAGGTGGCAACTATGTATTTGTTTGGTCAAGATCTGAGTAACATTACCTCCTCAGCAGATTCTGAGCTGCAAGGAGGCCAGGGACCCTGTGAACTATCTCTACACTCTGTCACTCCTATCACCTAGCCCATGATAAGAGCTCAAAAGCTATTTGTTACAGAGGTACATATAAAAATGTTTGTTAGATAAGAGAAACTTTGTGGTTTTTGAGCTATAATGCCTGTACTAAAAAAAATAGCTGCCACGTGTTCAGAGCCCATGAGCTGGTTGACACTTTATATTCATAATTTCTTTTTTTAAATATTATTTATTTATTTGCAAGCTGAAATAAATAGAAGAGAGACAGATAGACAGAATGGGCATGGGGTTTGCAGAGACTCCTGCCACTGCAAACAAACTCCAGATGCATGCGCCACTTTGTGCATCTGTCTTTATGTGGGTTCTGGGGAATTGAACTCAGGTCTTTAGGCTTTGCAGGCAAGTGCCTAAAATGCTACGCCGTCTCTCCAGCCCATATCATAATTTCTAACCCTTCAAGTGTTATTATTTATTATCTCTGGGGTAGCACCGAGTTGTAAAAAGATGGCAGAAAGTTCCTAGGATCAATTTATTACTGACAGATTTGAACCAGGATGGATGTCTTGAGTGTCAAAAGTGGCATTCTGCTACATTTTCCAGCCTTGGCTGAGGATGATGTGAATTCACTATGAGGAATCACCCTGCCTTTTTCAGTCAACCGAGGAGTAAAGGAGTAACAGAAGGTTGGTTTCATAGAAACAGTATTTTAGAAACACATTGCTTTGCAACCTTTTCTATTTTCTGCACAAACATATATAGACGTGTTTCTTTCCTCCTGGCTTTTCTTAGCTGCTCATCAACCCAGATTTTTCTCAAAGATTTCCTCTACTTGTAAGTCTTGAATCCTTGTGGGAAGACCTTTTTTTTTTTTACCCTGGAGGGTTGGCAAAGCCAGAGAATTGCAAAACTAGCTATTTGCTGAGAATTCCAAGGCCTGGTGGAAGTTGGCCCATAGTACAGGATTTGGCAACTTTCTTTCTGAAAGGAGTGTTCCTTGTGGAAAAGGGGGGAAAATGGTAGTGGTTGGGGGAAGAATACTCCTCAGAACTTTGTAATGGCGTAAACCAAGGTCTGGAGAATTCAATGTCCCGGGAGTCACACATCAAGTGGACTGTGTTGTCAGGAAGGTAATTGGAGGGGTTCTGGCCTAGTTCTAACTTCTGTTTCTGTGGCCTTTGTTGAGCAATTATTTTTATTCATTGTTTGAGGTAGTTTTAAACAGGGTGTGAACCTGTAGGATTTGAGTTTGAAATGTTAAGACATCACATGGAGGAAGGTTTTCTTTGAGCCAAGGGTTGGTGTGCTATGCTGTTGTAACGGGGTTCACCTGCTCTTCTCTTCTTAGTCCTCTCAGAGCCTAGGATTGGCTTCCCTCCTCACTGTTGCTAGCCTAGGGGTAACATCATTCTTTGCTGGCTTTCCTGTCCCCGGCCTCACTTTTGTAAACTGTCCTTGCAGAAAATTTTCTTATGTGAGGAGGATCCCCTGCAGCGAGTCCCTACCTGTATCCCAAGAGTTCCAGATCCAGGGACCTTCACCTCTTCCTTTATTAAGCCTCTGGGCAGGTGTTTTTTGGTTGTAGTGTACAGTGGGGTCTAAGATGACCACCCACTATCTATTCTTAAAGTTTGGTAAAAAGAGAAATGCGAAGCAGCTAACTTTTAAGAATTACAAGAGACATGGGGCTGGAGAGATGGCTCAGCAGTTAAGCTGCTTGCCTGCAAAGCCTAATGACCCGGGTTTGATTCTCTAGGACCCGCCTAAGCCAGATGAAAAATTGGCACATGCATCTGGAGTTCGTTTGCAGTGGCTGGAGGCCCTGGATCACCTATTCTCTTTGTGTCTCTTTGTATCTTTGTCTCTCTGTACTTGCAAATAACTAAATAAAATATTAGAAAGAGAATTATGAGAGATATGAATGAGAAGTACAGCTTGTTCTGGAACAAGTCATGGTGCTCACAAGAAGCTGGAACCTGGAAAATAAAAGAAGCAAGAAGAGTAAAGAACAGGGAATGAGAAAGAAAACCTCATGGAAAGTGGGAAGAGTCAGGGAGTCAGTTTGCAGAAGTGTAACAGACAATGGCCAATGGACACAATTAGCTTTTTATTCAACAGTATCAAAGGGGGAATCTGAATTTAAAAATAATGAAAAGCCTTTTTTCCCCCAACACACTAGATTGTCAAAAATAGAAGGCTGGCAAGGGTGCCAGCACAACAGCTCGCTTTCACTTCAAACGAAGAAATGAACTGGGATCTTAGACCCCCTTGGCGGATAAAGTGCACTGGTGGCATCTTAGGCTTTGGCCTTATGTGTGTCCCAGCCTTTTAGTGAGATTGATGTGTGGAAAAGGGGGTGGGAGAGAATTGTTTACAAACCCCAGTCCATAGATTGGTCACTGGGAAAGAAAGGGCCCACTGGATGGAGTCATTGGGCAGGATGACGATTCATTTGCTAAATCAGCAAGACCAAGACAGAAGGTGGACAAGCAAAATGACAGGCCGTCTTCACATAGGTTTGACATCACCCTGTGCTGCTAGTTTTAAGTCTTGAATGATTCATAAGGGTAGGAGACATAGCCTTGTTCTACCAAGGGATCCAAATGTACTTAAAGTTTTTTCTTGAATTATACACACTGTTACAGGATTAGAACAGTTGAGTAGAAACAGAACCTACTTGGACCCACAAGTGGGTCATGGAGCATGTCAGATGTGATCCTTTGAACTCTGGAGTTTGGGGATAGAGGTGAGCTCTAGGGAATAGAGGGAAAGCTCATCCCTGGAACTGATCAAACCATGCTTATTTCAACCATGAAATCTTAACAGTTGTTCCTCTCCTTTCAATAGCTACTTATTCCCTAAAGGTGAACAAATACAGCCAGCTCATCTGCCACCCAGTTAGGCTCTTTGTTGCCCATCCACAACTTTGGTTACACTTGCAACTCTGCTTTTTATTTTTTTCCCCCTATACGTTGATGCTTTGAGTTCTGAAAAAGTCATTTTTCATTTCAGAGAGCCAGTCTGCCACTGGCATTTGAACCTGTGGAGCACAAGAGAGAATGAAGTGGGTGGTGGAGGCCTCTGTGACCGGAAATGGAGGCATTCCAGGAAGCCAGTCATGACATTTTTCAGATGGAACACAAAGCCTCCATGTTTGCATAGTTTGATGATGTGAGCCAACATAGCTGACAGTTAAAAAAAAATCAAGATTATAGGCAGTTGCAGCCACAGGTGAGAACTTGTTAAGTAGCAGACCCAGGAGGTGAAAATTGTCTCTTTGGTGAGCTTATGGTCCTTGGGCTCTGCATGGTATAATCACCTGGGGAGATGTGGACTCCACATTCCCAGAGATGCTGATGTAACACACCTGGGTGGCCTGTGGATTTTGGCATTAAAAAAAGAAGTGATGCAAACAGGTAAGGGTGAATCCCACTGGGGTGGATGGACATTCCATATTCATCTTCTCACAGCTGTGTAAATGCTGTGAATATACTGTGTTCTATTTTCCTGTCCTGAATGTAAATGAGTCCCCCTTAGCTGAGTTCTCTGGGCCTTTCCCACAAATAAAGCCCAAACTCTCTCCCTTTGGCCTCATCTCATCTTAAGATGTAGAGCAATGTTACATTTTCTATCATGTTTTCTTTTGGAAGCAGTCTTACCGGATACTTCTGGCCTGTTCTAGTCTGGACAGGTTGCTTGCTAAGCCTCCCGTCCAGCTGTCATCTTGCCATCTCCCTTCAGCTCATCCTGCTCGTGTCTTTCAGTTCTCCCTCGTGTCCAAAGCCCTTTCCAGAAGCCATGCATGTGTCTTTCTTGGTTTATACTTGCATTTGTAGTTACATTTTTTGGGATCATACATACTTATTGCCTCTACAATAAGTCAGGAAAAGTACAGGTTTGAAATCTTGTGTGTTTGAAAATATTTCTTCTCCACACACATATATTAGATACATTGGAGCAAGAATTCAGCATAGGGTTCCCCACCTATCAACTACACTTGGAAGGCTAAAGTAGAAGGATTGTGATTTTGAAGCCCTCTTGGGCTACATAAGGAGACCCTGCCTCAAATAAAAGAAGAAGAATAATTTAGGCTGGGCCATATTTTCTCTGGGAGCTTGAAGGCATTGCTTAGATGTCTTCCACCTTCCAATGATACCAGAGCTGCTCGAGTTTTGGCTATTAGAATCTGCTCCTCCCTCTAAGAGGTGGATGGGACTTGCTCTCCTCCTACTGTTGGTCTTACCAAAGTTATGTGACAGGTGCAGGTCTGCACTCATCCTTTTTGCAGGTTCTTTCACCAGGTTCTTTCCTTTCATCTGGAAGTGAACACCATACATGTGTTTCGCCAGGTCTGGGTTGTGGTTTCCTCCATTTTCGCTTGTTTTCCATCTCTTTCTGGCTTGTGCATTATTTGAATGTTTGAGTTCCTATTACAGATCCCTTAATTTTTATATCTCCATTCCCACATCGCTCATCCTCCTACTCTAAGGTTTTTTTTTCATTTTTTTTGAGACAGGGTTTGCCAAATAACCCAGGCTGGTCTTGAACTTATGATCCTCCTGCCTCCCAAATGCTGAGATTACAGACCTGTGCTCCCACATATCTGTTTGGTTTAATTTATACAGGCTTTTGTAACTAAGAATTTCAAACTCTTACACTGAATTTGCAGTTTCTTCTGAGTTACTTTAATTGCCGCCCGTCCTGCTTTATCAATACAGTATGATCCCTTTGACATCTGATATGTACTTATTGGTCTTTGACACTTCCCTTTTCCCTCTGGGTCTCATCTCTCCCACGGTGTCCATTTTTTTTTTAATGTTCTGCTTTTCATACTGTGCACTTGAAGAAGTCTTGGGGAACTTTGCATCTGCCATCTACCTCACTACAAAGGTGATTAGAGCGGCAAGGAGGGTCTTGTTCATTGCGAATGCTCTTGAGAGGTCATCTGACTGGGTCACTGCATTGGGCACAACTGCACATCTTTAACTTTCCATCTTTATCGGGGGGCGGTCAGACTTTCCAGAGGAAGACCACTCACTATCCTGCCTTAAGGGGAAAGACCTGTTCCTTCTGGGAACCCAGTGAGAGAAGATGCTGGTGCTAAAGGAGGTCCCTTGAGCAAACCCCTTCCTCTGATGCAAGCTATATTCAGTCCTCCCACCTCTGGGTAGGAAAAAGTTGCATAATTTATTTGATGACAGAGCTAGACCATCCCAAATTATTATTTTTTTCTTTTATTTTTTTATTGTCCATAATGAGTTACATTATTTAATGGGCAAACAATGAGTTGTTATACGCAGGTCACCAGTGCCCCTCTTCCCATCCCCAATCAGCTGGATATCCTCCTCCATGGGCAGTCTGGATCAGTCCTTGGGACTGGGGACCATGGATAGCCTAGGAGTCAGCCTGGTTCCTCCAGCCATGGTATGTTGTTACTGAGGGGGGGCATCCCAAATTATTTTAAGTCCATCTTCCTTCCTTCCTTCCCTCCTTCCTTCCTCCCTTCTTTTCCAGCTTTAGCATTATATTATATAGGGGGACCAGGAGAATTCACTGTTCACTGGGAAGACTAAAGGCCAGGGGTATAAAGAATTCTTACCTTTTTGTTAATTGACATTTTTATTGGAAAAATTCAAATTCCCATGTGGATGGAAGAAATAACACAGTGATATCCATTGTACATTTTTCCCAGTGTGCATTAGTCACACTTCACAGCTGTAGAATAATATCCCAAGACAGTGGTACTGGCACAATCCACCTTGCTTACTAGGATACACCCTCTCTTTTACCGTGTGTGTGTATGTGTGTGTGTGTGTGTGTGTGTGTGTGTGTGTGTGTTAGATTCTGTGCAGTTTTAGCACCTGTGTAGGTTTGTAATCCAGCACTACAGTCAAGTTGGTGGACAAAGGCCACCACGTTGCCCTCTTGAGATGATACCATCTGTACTTTTTACTGCAAAAAAAAAAAAGTGAAATTAAGTAATTTGGACCATCTTTCTGACATCAATTTTACCTTTAAAAATTAAGAGAAATTCCACCACCAAGAATATTTGCACTCTGCCCAATAGATTGCTTATAAGAAAATGAGCACCAAGTCAATCTACATTTGAAAAATCAGGACAGGAAGAGTTTTCTGTGTTGACAGTTTTATCCACTGTCATGTATGGAAACCTGAAGTTATGTCAGATGAATACTAGGCTTGGCTTGTTAACAATTTCTTTGATGATTTTTTTTCTGTCATTTGTACTATTTCTGAATGAATTTCCATGGAAGCATCTTATTCAGGAAGTCATTTAGGTAGTCTGGCCATATGACTTTCACCTTTGTTTGTGTCTGGGAGTTTTAGAGATGGAAGTGTTCTTGGGGGCCACTGAGTCTAAACATCTGATTTTATGTTGGAAAAAAAGTGACATTGAAGTGAATTAGATTTCTCCTACTTGAAAAATACTCAAGAAAACACACCTATGCAAACCAACTTTAGGTAAAATTATCTAACATTCTGAAGTGCTGGAATTTTTCTGGGAACTTTTTTTTGACATTTGTTGTAGTTAGTTTATGGGAAAAATAGTTTCAGAGTGAGTACTGGTCACTAGAACTGATTTTCATTGATGGTTTATCTTCCTCTCTCTGGGTCGTTACCTGATATAATCAGGATGGCTGGCTCTTTGGAAAAATGAGTTGTTCTTCATTGGGGGGGGACAGGGAGGAGGGCTTTGAATTTCATTTTCAACATTTTTTTTCATCCTTGTCCTTGTAATCCTGGATTGTATTCTGAACATCAATTCTGAAGAAAGATTGGCTTCCCATGACTTTAACAATCAAGGATGAAGATCCAAGTGAAGGACTTCTAGAATGAAATTCCAGTTTGATGGTTTAAAAATCACAGAGGTGCTCTGTTTTGGGTTGTGTGCAGAAAGTATACTATGAACAAATCAGGTGTGAATTCAGGTTAATTCCAGTATTTTTCAACATTGTGATATATTTCCCAATTTGGGTATGTTAAAATTGTTATCACTGGGCTGGAGAGATAGCTCCTGAGCAAGCATGAGGGTCTGAGGGGCCTGGGAGACCTGAGAAGTCCTGTGAGTATCTGAGACCATCGAGTTCAATTCCCCAGCGCCTATGAAAACAGCTGGGCATGGCCATGCCCACCTGTAACTCCAGCCCTGAGGGTATCACTGGAGGAGCCTTGAGAATTCTGACATTCACCAGCATGGAAAGCTCTAGAATCAGTAAAAAAAAAAAAAAAAAAAAAAAAAAAAAAAAAAAAAACAAAAAAAAAAAAAAACAAAAACAAAAACAAACCTGTTTCTCAAGAGAAAACTTGATGAGTTGGGAGAGGGACACCTACCATTTTCCTCTCCTCTGTCAGGGGTAAGGGTAAGGTATAAGAAGTTCAAAGGGATAGTTTGAGGGAATTTGTGTGTGTTTGTATGTGTGTGGGAGGGGGGTGGTATTCTGTGCCCTGAATGTGCAAATGTGCCCTGTGGAGGACAGAGGATGGATTCTTTCACCATAGTTTTGTCTTTTGAAGAATTGTTATGTAGCCAGGTGTGATGGCACTAGGGAGTTATAAGCAGTAAAATAATAAATTTGAAGCCATTTGGAACTATATGGTGAGACCTATTGAAAACAAAATAAAACCAAAAACGAGTCCACCAGTGGAATTCTACAGTCTGTAATCTTATGTTTCTTTTTTTTTAAAAATTTTTTATTATCCATAATTAGATACACTTATTAAGGGAATAATGTGTTGATGTCTCCAGTTCCCCTATTTCCCTCTTCCCTGTCCCCGGTCAGTTGGATATCCTCCTCCATGGGCAGTCTGCATCAGTCCATACGGTAGGGGGTTATGCATAGCCTAGGAGTCAACCCGGTTCCACCCCCCTTTGCATGTTGTTACTGAGGGGGGCCATGTCTCTGGATATTCTCCCCCACCATGGCTCTTACAATCTTTCTGCCCCCTATTCCGCTCAGTTCCCTGAGTCATGGTGGGTGAGTGTAATCTTATGTTTATTGTACTTAATATTATGGCTTTCAGATTCATTTCAGTCAGTCAGTAGTTTTCTCCCTCCCTCTACATTTTTGGGTGTGTAATATACCAGAATAGAGATAATTAATAGTTTACCTATTTACCTATTATATGACATTTGAGTTGCTTTTAGTTTGGGTAATTATAAATCAAGGTGCTATAAATATTAAGATCTAAATTCATAATTTCTTTTCCTTAACTTATTACACTGCCTAGATTCTTTAGCACAATGCTGCATTTGAATAGTAATACATGTCTTGTCCCTGGTGTTAGGAGGGAAGTATTTATTCCTTCACTGTTAAGTTCAGTGCTTACTGTAGATTTTCCATAGATGTTCTTTAGGAAGTTAACAAATTTAATTTCTGATTATAGTTTGTTGAGTTTTTTCTTTAATCAGGGATGGATATTGTAGTTTGTTAAAGGGATTTCTTGTATCAATGTTCTCATGTTTCTTCTTTATAAAATTAATATGTTCAATCACAAAGAAGGATTTTACTTATTAACTTATTCATTCATTTATTTATTTGCAAGGAGAGAGAGAGACAGAGACAGAAAGAGAGAAATCGGGGAGATAGAATGGGCACATCAGGGCCTCTTGCCACTGCAAACAAACTCCGGATACATGTGCCACTTTGTGCATCTGGCTTTATGTGGCTACTGGGGAATCAAACCACGGTTATTAAGCTTTGCAAGCAAGTGCCTTAACCACTGACCAATCTCTCCAGCCCTAGAATGATGTTTTACTACAGAATTAGGCAAGCATAACCTAGACAAGTCATACTTGATCATGGTGTGGTTTTCATTTTATATTTCTTGAATTTGACTTGATTAAATTTGTTGAGGACCTATGTGTCTATGATCTTATGAGATAATGGCCTACCGTTTTCTTTCTTTCTATTTTTTTCCTCCTAGTTTGTCTGGTTTTGATATCAAGGTAATATTGGTCCTATAAAATGAAATATATATCCTAGAAAAGATTGCTTAGAGTTGGTGAATCCTCTATGGTTTTCCACAGGCATTTCTATATGACGTTAAAGTATAATTTGTTATGTTTCTGTGATGACAATCAAATTCACAGTTTTGTGAGTCAGAACCACACCATGTAGCTCAGACTGGCCTCAAATTGTTTTAACCTGCCAAATGCTGGGGAATTACAGATGCATGCTACCACATCTGGTATAAAAATCATGATGTTTTTATTAGCATTATAGAAAGTCATATTTCTTAAGCCCTTAGCATGCCCGAGACACTGTTCAAGTGCTTTTTCTGTCTTGACTTTAATCTCCCTATCTACCCTATGGAGTAGGTATGGATTTTATCTCCATATTACAAGCAAAATAAAACACAACACAAAAAGTTGAAATACATTTTTCAAGAACACAAAGTGTCTGTGTAACCAAGTCGGATATAAATCCCGGCTCTCTGATTCTACACCCCATGAAATTAACTATCACATTTTGCCTCCTTTGATTATATCATATTACTCATTCGGGTCTCTATTTGAGATAGGGAGGTATTTTTCCATGACCTCACTGTGGTGAGTGTCTTGTGCAGAGGTCTTTGTCAATATCTGACAAATTTTTTTTTCAGTTGGATTCTTAGAAGTAAGTTATTTCCAGGTCAAAGGGCACATCCACTGTAAAGGCCGATACATCCTGCCTTCCAGGAATTTGAACATGTTTGAAACCCCAATAGCTATGTTGAGAGTGTTGAAGTCGATGTTCTCTTGCCAGAAGTGAATATGATAATTATTTATGTATTTTATTTATTTTCTGGTTGGTTTGTTTGCAGTGCTGGAGATCAAACATCTTAGGAAAGCACTGTACCACTGAGTTTTAACTCCGGTTGATTGCAGAAAGATAGTATCTCATTGCTTTGCTTCCCTCCTTTATCAGTGAGGCTTGAAAATTTTACAAATATCTATCAACCAGTTATAGTTCCTCGGGAGGAAGATTTGTTCACGCCTTCTTTTTGTTTTGTTTTTCTTTTAAGAAAGGATCCCGCTGTATAGCCCAAGCTGGGATTACAGGCATGAGTTACCATACCCAGGTCTTCATTTTTTTTTCTAAAAGAACAAAAGTATTTTTTCAAAATAAATTTTATATATTTTCTACATGGAAATCCCTTATCCTCTTAACAAGATTTTTTTTTCCTGATGTACTGATTTTCAGGTTTATTTGGTTCAAGCTGTACCTCTATTTGTTTGGATTTGTTTACATTGTATTATTCTTAGATCCAGGCTCTCAGTCATATTTATTTTACAGAGTCTTCTATGCCTTTCTCTCTATATGAGTGGTTTACCTTTTTAAGAAATTAACTGTCTGTTGCATTTGGGATTTATTTTAGCATGTGATGAAGATTGGAAGAGATCAACAGATTTAACAGTAATTCTAGTAGCATTGTTTATGGAATCTTTTCCCCCCACATATGTCATATTACTATAATTCATGCTTATGCTGTATGTATCGCTGACAGTATTGTGACATTTACTTTGCTCTGTTTGTTCATTAATTAATGCCGTAGTTTATTAGCATGTTAATTATCTGGAAGGACATGACTCTTGTCCCTTTGTTTAGAGGGAAAAAAGTCACTTGTTATTATCATTCATTTATCTGTCTGAGTGAACTTTAGAATCTCTGTTAGGTTTCCCTGAAATCCCTCTACGTTGGGCAAATCTATAAATAGTGTGTGGAAAAATGGCATTTGACAGTGAACATTGTTCTACTGAATTGCTTTGTTTGATCAAGGCTTTAAGGAAGTCCATTAGGATTTGTAATTTCCCTATTTCTTTCTTCCATTTACTTGTGAAAGTTATTCTGTGATTGCAAAAGCATTTCCTTTATCATGTATCATGTGTTGTGTCATTCTGTATACATTTAAAAATATTTCTTTTTTACAATTTATTCTTAAAAATTGAAAGTTATACGGGGCATGGTGGTGCACGCCTTTAATCCCAGCACTCCGAGGCAGAGGTAGGAGGATCTCTGTGAGTTCATGGTCATCCTGAGACTACATAGTGAATTCCAGGTCAGCCTGGGCTAGAGTGAGACCCTACCTTGAAAAACAAAAATATAAAAATAAAAAATAAAAAATTGAAAGTTATGTAAGAATCATAAAAATAAGTATTAAATACATCAACATTAAATTTTATAATAATTTGCTATTTGAAAACATTTTAGAATGATTTGCTACTATTGGTTACATATTTTCATGATGCTCTGAAATTTCTATTTTAATGCTAACTTTTCTATTATATTTTTTAAAAAATCAGTTGGGATATTGAATATAGCTTAATTCCTAACTCTTATTGAGGTGTTAGAAGTAGATACCCATGGTTAGCCACTTCTGAAGTGAGCCTAGATAGCCTTGATTAAACCCCTTTGGATTTAATTTGTTGGGACTTTCTTTGAAATTTATGCTCTTACATTAATAAGTTTACATATAGCTTCTTCTCTAGATTTAGGTGCCAAGATCAAAGTAGCATTTTTTTTCCCAAAATAAATCGATCCCATGATTGTCAATGTTGTGGAAAATATTAGGAAGCATAGAAATTATCACTAGCTTGAAAGTTTGAAAGAGCCTGCCCTGCGGTATTCTCGGATGGTAATTTTGAATCAACTACTGTTTCTCTCATAAACATTCTCTTATGTGGGTAATTTACATTTCTTGCAGAAGTGTCAGTTTCATTAAGATTTTAACAATGAACAAAATTATGCATTGCTCTTTTTTGTTGAAATTGTGTGCAATTGTTATTATGTAATGTTCCGTCAGTACTAATAGATTTATGTCTTTTCCCTAATCAGACCTGACTATATTTGCTTCATTTTGTTAACTTTTATATGATCATTTCCCCCTTTTTCTGACTCGTTTATCACAACTGTAATATTTTTAAAAATTCTTTCTTAATTTCTTCTTCATTTTCTAATACAGAATTGTGAGTTTAACTTTAATCCTTGATTAATGATGCATTTGACTTAGTCGGTAGCTTCAGACGTGCACAATAAATCTTTAAGTTGTGTATTCTTCATGGGTACTTTACAAATACAAATTGTCCTTAGTTTTTTATATGCAATTATTTAAAAGACTGCCTTTTAATTTCTAAATTGCCAAGATGTTTTATATGTATTATTCAAAACAACAAGTTCTAATTTTATTTCATTTTCATAAGGACAATACAGGTTTTGCGGCCTTTCATTTGCTTTGATTGTTTATCTTGGACTATTAACTGTTCGCTGTTTAGAAAGCTACATGTCAGTCTTCGTCTCTCTCGTTTTCATATTCTGGTCTTTCCTCCTTGATTCTACAAGCGCCTGTAAATTAGTTTCTTTTTCTACTTGGTAATTTTATTTTCAGCACTTCTTTTTTCTTCTCTGTTTTTCCTTTCATTTCCAATTAGGCTTGATGCTTGCATTTCTTTTAGCCATTCCAAGCCTCGCCCACCACAGTACCTAACTGCGTTTTAAACTTGGCCTTGCTGTCTAGGAACTGACTTCTTTTTCATACAGCCTGTGTTTCTTCCTATAACATTTGCACAGGCCTACAGAGGTGTGTGCCCCTTGGGGAGGCCAGAAGCTGACTTTGGGTCCTGTTTTCCTCAAGAGGTTTTCACTGACCTGGAATTGGCCCGCTTGTCTGTTAGACTGGCTGACCAGGGAGCCAGTCACCCTCCTGTCTCTACCCCCATCGGTGCTGGGGTTACAGGTATGCGTGGCCACACCTGATTTGGGGGGTGTTGGGGATCAAACTCGGGTCCTCCTGCTTGTGCAGCAAGTACTGAGGCATCTCCTCAGCCCAGCTCTTTCTTGTGTAGTTAATTATTCTTATGGAGTCATATTCTTTCTATTTTTAGAAAATTTTCAAGTATTTTTTTTAAAGACAGTCTACCTCTGACTGAGACAGGAAGTGTGAACAAGTCGTCTGTGTCCCTCCAGGGGCTGTCCCCTCTCACCCTGCTGCATTAAGCCAGAGCCTATCAGCATCCCTTACTCTGGAGAACTTCTCTCCACTCACCTTAGAGGAGACCCCCTGTTCCAGTGGTCTGGTAGTTTAGATAGTTAGAATCTTTAGATGGAGCTTTGGTCACTGTTATTTCCACCAAGGGATAGGACTGCCTAGTGACTAAATACAGACGCATTGCGTGTCGACCATCATCCATTGTTTATGTCCCTTGTTCTCTCCACTCCTCTTTGATTTTTGAGGTAAGGTCTCGCTGTAGTCCAGGTTGACCTGGCATTCACTATGTAGTCTCAGGCAGGCTGGCCTCGAACTCACAGTGATCCTCCTATCTCTGCCCCCCAAGTGCTGGGATTAAAGGTGTGCACTACCACTCCTGACTCCACTCCTCCTTTTAAAAAATATTTTTATTTATTTTCAATGGGGGGGGAGAATGAATGAATGGGTGCACCAGGGCCTCCAGACACATGCACCACTTTGTGTATCTGGCTTTACCTGGGTACTGGGGAGTTGAACCCAGGCCATCAGGCTTTACAAGCAAGCGCCTTAACTACTGAGCCATTCCACCAGCCCTCCATTCTTCTTAATCTTTGGAAGACAATATATCAGCATTCTTCTTGCTTTTTAGTTTGGTTGACTTGCTTTCCAGGAATCGGGGTCTCTGCATACATGGTAAAGAAAGACATTGACTGATAGGATAAAGGTACCCTTGAAAACATTCTTTGGGACAGCAAAAGCCTCATGCTTCTGAAATAGGGGTTCACACCTATTTCATGTTCTCCATAGCCCACCTGTCACAAACCATTTTTATGTTTCAGGGACTCATCACACTCTGTATCACCTTATATTTTCCATATGGAGAAATGTAAACCATGTGCCATTTGCTCGTGAGTGTCATATCCCAGAATGCCTGCTGAGACTTCAGCCAAAAATTTTAGTTTATTATTAAGAAAGAGAAAATTAATTCATGGATAGAGGAATTTAGGAACAATTAAATTGATCTGATACTCATTCACTGGTCTTTGCAGTTTCATGTATCTTTCCATAGTTATTTCACATCTTTTTCTCTACAGAACTGACAGTGAGGTTTCCTCATCTAGGTTAACAAGACTTGCCAGAGCCTTTCAGGTAGATAGTGATCATCTGGAATGTATACTTAATGATTAAAAAATATTCGAATATTCATTCTACTCTAAGCATTTGTGAAGAAAAAGATCACCAGACATTTCTCCCAGGGCAAGAGGTCACCCTAGTGTGGTGGGCAGGATGATGAGCCCTTGTTGATCTATGTGTTCATCCCTAAAATCTGTGCATTTGTTATGTTACCTGACAATTATGGAGGAATTCAGGTTGCAGATAGAACTAAGGCTGCTTGTCAGCTGACCTTGAAATGCAGAGATTATCCTTGATTATTAAGATGGTTCAGTGTAATTACATGGCTCCTTATTGGCCAAGGGAGGCAGGAGAATCAATGTCAGAGACACGCATGTGGTGGCCATGCAGAGGCCAGACTGACATAATGTTAGAAGGGGCCCATAAGCTAAGCAATGCAGAGAGGCCCTGAGGCCTACAAGAGACAAAAGAATGGACTGTGAAGACCAGCAGTCTGCTGATCTGTTGTCGAGACCCTTGTCCATTCTGTGTTCCATGACTGTAAGATCTGTAGATGTCCAAAGGCACCTAGTTCCTAACCATTCATTACAGTAGCCATAGTAAGGGCTACAGTCTGATAATGACTCTGAAGTAGTAACAGAAGAAGACTGAGTGATGGGCAGTGTGCACATTCCATGGAGCCTTTGTGTTTGCATTTCCAGGTCATCATTTGAGAGTTTATATATTTATTGGTTCACTTGATTGTTACCCTCCCCAAACCAGAGTGTCAGCTCCCTGAGAGAAGAAACCTGACCTGCTGGATGTATGGATGCACACCTAAGTGTCTAGGTGTGGAGAAGAAGCTCAATAAATAGTGTGCCAACTAATTTACACCCTTGTTGGAGCACTGAGAAGCAGGCAAGGAAGGCCATCAATAAAAAAGAATTTGAATTGAAATTCTGAAACCCATCACAATCAAGATATTACTTTTAAACGTTCCCCCTAGTCTTCGATCATATGCACAAATATTTTTCCACGTAGGTAATAAACATTCCTCACACACCAAGTGATAAGAGAGGTCATTATCATCAAAGAAATACAGTATTATGTATCCCATTTGACTTATGAATAGGATGTTCCACATTGCATTTTCATGATTTCATGTATTTTAAGTAAGTGTAACTATTAAAAAAGTAATTTCCACTTCACAGGGTGGTGATTCCATTGAAGAGATAAGTCATAATTATCTATTTTGATTACAGAAATAGTATTGGGTTATGAATATTTTTCATTATTCTTTTACACCTTTGTGCAGGGGGGGTCTATTCTAAATTAGTTCCCTCGTCGATGCTGTGTTTGGACTCATTCTGTAGGCCTGCAAGCCTGGTCAAGTCACTGATGGTACCAGTGACTTTCAGGCAGGTAGAGAGAGGCACACAACATCAAGGCACCCACCTAGGGTTTTTTTAATAGCCTTTAAGTTTTTATCTAAACTATTTAGAAGGTGTTCTCCACTGGCCATGGTGTTACCACCTTGTCTCTTCAACTTATGTTTCTACCTAAAATTGTTCCTCAATGGAAATCTCCAGAAGCTCATTACACAGGGAGGTAGAAACAGAGTGTATGATGTGGTGAAAGCTAAGGAGAGCTAATGTGGAAAGCACAGCCAGAGAGTTGTTAATATCAGGTGAAAGCATCTCCATCAGTGGGTCATGTGAGGACCTTCCCTTTTTCCGTAGCCACATTGTTTTCCTATAGTCTCTTCTTGAAGGTTGCTTTCTCTCCCTCCCCACACACACCAGTTGCTCCTCCAGTGTCAAAACAAGATGGGAGATGCAATGTTAACCCTTGCCTGAATTTTACAAAGAGCAGTGATAAGTTGGGATGGGACAGTGGCTGTTCCCAGGACTCCCCTTGGTTGTATATACTAGCAATGTTAGTTGAATTAAAAACAACAGACTTTAAAGGAGATTCATCCAGGCATATTTGGACATTTGTTTTGCCTGAGACAGCAAGAACATCCTCTTTAATCTCCAGCCAAGAGATCCATAAATGGATACATCTTTTCGTGATGGTTAGGGACGCTCGCGTGGACTTGAGGCTCAGTGAATGTCTCTTTGAGAGCCTTTCTCTTTGGGGTTTGTTCTGTAGTGTCCTTCCTGGCCATGAAGAAGTAGGGAACGTACAGAAGGGAGAAGGAGGAAGGGGTGACAGGAAGCACATGCTTGTCTGGTGCTCTTTCCTGATGAATGTACTGAGTGTCACCTTGGAAGGAGCGTTTACTTAGGAGACAAGAGGAATGACATCTTTTATGTTGACACTGTGCAGGACTGGGCTGTCGTTCTGCTACAAAGGACAGTAAAACTTCATGATGTTCTTGTACTGTTATTGTTTCTTCCCCAGAAACATTCATGGATAGGGAGCTTGGTTCATGAGCTCAGAGCAGAAGTACTGGATAGTAAGTCTCGAGGCAAGGGCTCTAGCTCCCTTTCTGCAAGTAGTCTTTTGTATGGTGTCTCAGTTTCCTCATCTGTAAAGTACGAGCGTTTATGCCAAACTCTCCCTACATTCATAATACTAACCCTCTCTAATTTGGTCATTAATTTTAAATCACTAGCCTCCTGGAAATCACTGGAAATACACTTCCTTCTCAGGCTAATTTACAGCAAGAGCAATATCGGTTTGCTCCCAAGCATGCCCTGCATCATTATTCATTTTTATTTCATGAGAATGACTCTTGTAAATGTGATTTTCTCTTGGTTTCATAGAGCCACAGAGACTGTATGGCTCGATGGAGTTCTTCTGCATTCCATAAATTTTTGCTCATTGTGTAAGTCAATGATTTTAGAAGGGAGATCTTGGGATCATCAGTGTCAGCATGCCCTGAGCTCTCCTGGGAGCTTGTTAAGAATGCAAAGTCTTGGGTCCCACCCCATCCTGCAGAGTCTCTAATGATGCCAGGTGTAGCAGTTACCTTCTTGTTGCTGGGACAAAACACCTGGTCAAAAGCTGCACATGGAAGTAAAGGTATATTTCGGCTTATAGTCTCGAAGGGAAGTTAATCATGGCAGAACAGAGGCTGGGCATCACATTTTCTCACCTCAGCTGGGAGGTGGCAGCAAATGGGAATGAACTCGTGAATACCCAGTAGGGCTGGACCGATAAACCTCAAGATTTTTTCTCCAATGACACACTTCTTTCAGCAGAGCTCCACATCCCAAGGGCTTCACCAGGGATTGAAAATAAGGTTTAATCACAAATATATGTACTCTGGGGCACATTTCCCATTCAAACTACCACAGCCAGGACAAGGGGCTTATCATTGTCTCTTGTTGCACAGGAAAGAGACATTGGAGAATCATCACTGTAAGCCTGGGCAGTAAGCAGGTATTTTGTAAGCAGTAAGCAGGGGGTTTTGTCCTCTGATCAAATACTTCATTTAACATACGGTTTACTTTGTGAGTGATTATTATGGTCTGGGTCTAGACTGTACCCTAGAGGCTCATGTGTTGAAGGTTTGGCTGGGGCCAAGCCCCACCGCCTGTGGCGCTTTGGGGAGGTGGCGGAAGCTTTAGGAGGTAGGGCCTAGTGGAAGGAAGTTAACATTGGGGATAGGACTTGATATGGGAAATCTGGAAAGCTGGCCCCTTCTCTGGTCTCCAAGACCTGCCTCCTCTGCAGACACACCTGCCATGATACACTGTCCTGACCCCAGGCCCAAAGCCACAGGCCAAGAGGACATGGACTGAAACCTCTAAAGCTAGGACCCAAAGTAAACCTTTCCTTCTTATACGCTGTTTACCTTAGGTATTTTGTCACAGTAAAAGAGCTTACTGACACAGTCACTCATTTCAGACTGTACTATGTTAGAAATGCCAAGATTGAGACCCATCTGTGTTTGAAAAGCAACTATGACTTTTGATGGGGGGGTTAAATGATGCAGAAAGAGAAAATGTAGAGCTTTGGGGGATAGAAAGGAGAATGGGTTCTCTTTCCTTCTTGGAGGCAAAGCAAAACTCCCCACATCTCCCAGGCGTGGCATCTTAGAAGGAGCTCTTCAGCTGCATAGCTATATCCGGAGTGAGTGGACCAGGAGTTTCTGGAAGGACAATAGCACGATCTGGCTTCCACTTCTGTGTATAGTATTTGGCCTTGGGCTTTGGTCACCTGCCCTGTGTTGGTGATGGGCCCTCGCCAACAGGGAGCATGGTTCCGAGGCTGAAGAAGTAGCTGAGCCACAGGGCGCTCTTCATGGAAAGCCCAGCCTGAGGTTAGAAGATGCCAAGCTTCTCATCACTGGTTATTTCTGCAACAGTTAACCGCAGCATTGTACACTAATGAGCGGATGTGTACTAGAGTGTGTGAGCATGTTCTCACACCTCCACCCCCACCTAGTCATGTCCCCAGTTGGGGTTGCTGTGGAGTTTCTGCTTATCCAACCCAAGCTGCCATTTGCTTGAAAGAGTCATGGCCACATGGAAGCCACCAGAGTCACTTCCTTATTGTGAATTGTTGAGAAGCTCACATTTTCATTCTTGGAGTATTCTCCACAGAACACCTGACCCATCTCTTACATCCTTTGGTATCTTTTTAAAAAATGTTTTATTTACTCGCAAGCAGAGAGATACATATGAAGAGAGAGAGAGAGAGAGAGAGAGAGAGAGAGAGAGAGAGAGAG
>PVHP010005853.1:0-50000 GCA_004024765.1 Zapus hudsonius
ACCTGTTTTTCATCTTACCCAAGAAAAGACATGTTTGCTACGTATATGTGGACAAAACAAACACATCAACAAATTCCCAGCTGGGCATGGTGGCACATGCCTTTAGTCCCAGGACTTGGGAGACTGAGGCAGGAGGATCCCCATGAGTTCCAGGGCTACAGAGTGAATTCCAGGTCAGCCTGGGCTAGAATGAAACCCTATCTTTAGTCACCCCCCCAAAAATAATCCTACCAAATATAAACATACATAAATATTTGTATATAAACCACTTGTAATCTTAGCCCTGATAACTCACGTTAAGGTTTTGGCATATTTCTTCCCAGATATTTTATTTTAAACTAAAAAACACCCCCTCCCGCAATGTGGTACAGTGAGGTCTCTTGCTAGAACCAAGGTTGCCATGAAGACTGTCATCCCTCCCCTGCCTCACGTCCAACCCCTCCTCCCAGGGGCTTCAGGTGCTCACCATGGCCAGCTCGGCCTCGAGCTCCTTCATGCGGTTGTCCTTCAGGTCCAGCTGGGAGCGCAGTGCCGCGGCGTGGTCCGTGGCCTCCTTGGCCTGCCGCCTCAGCTCCCACTTCTCGCGCTCCAGCAGGTCCTTCTCCTTGGCCAGGGCTTTGACAGCGTCTTCGCTCTCCTGCAGCAGGGTAAGAACAGAGTGTGGCAGGGTCACATGGAGTGGAGGGCTCCTCTGGGTGTTGAGGGAAGTGGGGAGAACCCTGGCACGTGCCTGGGAAGCGTGGTTCCTCAGTGGCAAGGCCCTGGGTGTGAATCCTGCCATGAACTGACCTGGAGACACTTTCAGGGTGAGAATATTCCCAGCGAGTGAACAGATGAGAAAAGGTGTCCTGGCTAAACTGTTTTCACAGAACCAAACCAACGTTTCTCTGTAGGCAGTGGGGGCGGCCACAATACTACCTTTTGCAAAGATTGTACAACCTCACTGGACACAGAGCAACTTCACGTGAGGAAAGCAGCATGGAGGTTTACGAAAGTTGAGTGCAATAAGTTTTTTTTTTGTTGTTGTTGCTTTGTTTTTGTTTATGTTTTCAGACAGGGTCTCACTCTGGCCCGGACTGAGATGAAATTCACTCTATAGTCTCAGGCTGGCCTCATGGTGATCTGCTCACCTCTGCCTCCCAAGTGCTGGGATTAAAGGCATGTGCTACCATGCCTGGCAAGGTTTTTAGAAAAATTTTTTTTATTATGTGTGTGTGTGTAGATATGCCAAGGTTTCTTGTTGCACAAGAGATTATGTGGGTGGCTGGGGAATTGAACCTGAGCAAATAGGCTTTGTAAGAAAGTGCCCTTAACTGCTATCTCCCCAGCCCTGCAAGGTTGTTTTTTTTCAAGGGGGACCTTGAACTTGCTGTAGCCAAGGATGACTTTGAACTTCTGATCCTCACACATCTACCTCTCAAGTGCTGGGATTACAGGTGCGCACACACCCCCCCCCACTGGATTTTATGTAGTACTACTGGAGACTGAACCTGGCCTGGCACGCAGGACCTTACTAGTCTGGCCAAGTCCTACCATAGTAATTAAAACCATCTTCAGCTCCTGTCAAGTCCAGATCCCAAGGGAGGGTCTCCTGCCCCAGAGATCAGCAGTGGGGTGAGCACTTTGTTCCCCTTCATCTGGGCCTTGGTTTTCTCTTCAGTGAAACAGGAACAATCAGAGGCCTTGCCTTGTGGGTGTGAGGTTTAAATACAATAATGCATTTAAGGCACTGTCCTGAACATTCCATGATGAGAACAGAGGAGGCTGAGGGGAGCAGTGAGGAAGGGTTTCAGGAGACAAAGGCGATGGGGTTGTGGCACTGAGGAACTTGGCCTAGGAGAACATCCCCAGCTGGGTCTGTGGAGAGTCCCCAAGTCCTCCACCCAACTTCACCCGTGGGATGGGGCGTATGCTTTGGCACAGTTCTCTGGGATGTTGTAACTCTTGGAAATTTCCGGGCTGCCAAACCCCTCCTCAGGAGCCTTGTGTTCTTGCTGTCCCCACCTACTCCAGCTGAGGCCTGCGGGGTTGCAAGAGGAACTGGGGGGGACAGGGGTGTGCACGACAGGCTGAGTGGTTGCAGCCCAGTGGATACTAAGATGCAGATCATTTTTTGGGAAGCAGATGCAATGTCCTGAGAGAGGCCAAAGAAAACCAGCAACAGCTTCAGTTCTGCAAAGGTGTTTTGAATATGTTGTCAGGGCCCAGTGAGGAGCTGGGGGTGTGGCTCAGCCATAGAGAGCAGGCCCCAAATCCCCCAGTGATGGGTGGATGGTGTGGTTCACTGATGAGAGAGCTGGCCTAGAATCCACTAGTGAGGGCACAGAGGAATGGCTCATTGGTAGAGCTCTAGCCTAGAATCTCCCAGTGGAGCCTGGGTGCTTTGCTGAGGGTAGAGAAATGGCCTAGAATCCCCCTAGTGAGGGGCTGAGGGTGTGGCTCAGTGTGTGGTACAGTGCTTGCTTAGACTATGTGAGAGATCCTTGATTTATCTCTAGCACTACAAAATAAGTAACTGACCTGGGCCCATCGCCTGGCCCTGGGGACTTCAGTCCTTCCATCTGCAAAGTAGAGCTGGGCCGCCTGAGTTTGCTTCTCATTTAACGTGGACAGGTGCATCTGTGGCTGGCTGCACAGAATGGTCAGGGCAGGGAATAGACCCTCCAGACTCACTTCAGCACCGATGCCCAGGCCCGAGAGGTTTGGGGCTGCTCCACCATGGAGGGCAAGAGACGACTAGACCAGGGAGGTGCCAGTGTTGAGACTGCAGTGTGCAGGGACAGTCACCTCAATTCTGACCCAGCCTCTCAACTTCAGCTTAAAGGGTGTGGCAGTGTCAATCAGATGAACCCCATAGATCTATGAATTTTGAATATGTGGTCCCCAGCCGGCCTTGCTGGAGGAGGTGTGCTTCTGGGGGTGGGTTTGGGGGTGTTATAGTCCAGCGTCCCCCTAGCTAGAGTTCGCTCTTGCTTCTATCTTCTATCTGCTGTGGTAAAATGTGATGTCCGGCTCTGCACTACCATCCTGTTCCAGCTAGATTAAAACTTTCCTTCAAAACCGTGAGCTGAAATCAACCCTTTCCTCCATCAGCTGCTTCCGGTCAGGTGTTCTGTCCCAGCAAAGAAAGGTAACTACAACAGACGTGACTTCCTCGACTGTCTGCCACCACTTCTTCCGCAGAGCTGCTCAGCCTTGTCCCTGAAGAAGCTAAGCAAACCTCCTGCCTCTGTCTTCAGTCCTGTGTACACACCCCAGCTATGGGCCTTGGCACAGGACACTGTGTACAGGGACGGCAGCTTTCAACAGGCTTTCTATCCTCAACAGAGGTACATGGTCTCCCTGCAGACACAGCAGCTCAGGAAGGCCTGCTGGGCTGGGGTCTGACCCCAGGGACCCTTGTTACCTGACCCACAATCTTCTACTCAACTCATGGAGTCTAATGTGTGTCACCTCCTCCGGGAAGCCTTCCCAGACACCCTCTGCAGGCAGCACTTGTCACCTCGTGTTACTGATGAGAGGTGACTCACATTTACCAAGTATGCACGGTGTGCCAGCACCATGCCCAGTCCTTGGCACCCTGCACCACCATCCCCTTCCACAGATGGGGAAACTGAGGCTCTGAGGATGAGTGGGAGCCCAGAGCGGAAGTCCTCCCCATCAGGGCCTGTCCACTCCTGGACACAAAACCCAACAGGGGCTGTGCTGGTTTCCACATAGGAGGCTCTGTGAGCGCTTTGGGATTGGAGACAGATAGTGTGCCGGGCCGAGAGGGGAGAGGTGTGTGGCTCGTGTCCGCAGAGGGACAGGGACGGGGACAGGGACGACAGGGACGCGGACCTTGCGGTGCTGCTCGTAGTTGCGGATGAAGTCACGCAGCTGCTCTTCGCGGCTCTCCAGCGTGGCGTACAGCTGCTGCATCTGGCTCACCAGGTCGGTCTTCTCACCCTTCAAGCGCTTCCGGTCAGCCTTCATGGCTGTGGACAGAGGAGAGTGTCAGTGCCTGACATCCAGGGGTCTTTTACCCAGTGAGAAAAGAAGTATCTCTCTGGGACTCCCACACCATTGTGGTATGGTCAGGATTCGAACCTGGGCCTGCTGTGTGCCTGGTCCCTTTCTCACCTGGGGGCTGGAGCCATCCAAGCACAACCCTGGTGGGTTTTGTGCCTAGGGTCAGGGGTAGCACTTAGGGGCTCCAGATCCTGTGGCTGAAAAGAGCCCCAGGACAACCCTGAACCCACAAAGCAGCTCAGGCAGCCTGACAATTAACATGCAAGAGACGAGAAACAAACAAAACTGTCTCACAAGAAAACCCAGAGAAAGGCGAAAACATCTGCAAACCCCATGTCCTACACAGAATATAAGAAATCACTCCCACAGACCTGGGAGATGACTCAGCAGCCAAATGCCCCGGCCTGGGCTGGCGGGGTTCAATGCCCCTAATCCTCACAGAGAGCCAGACACACAAAGTGCTGCATGCATTTGGAGTTCCTTTTTAGTGGCAAGAGGTCCTGTGTGTACCTACTCTCTCAAATAAATGAGGTAACTCCCACACTGAATAAGAAATGACACCCTTGATGGCCGATCTTGAAAAATGTCTTTAATTTTCGCATGTGTGCACATGTGGGCACTGGTGAGTGTGGATGTGTGTGCACGTGTGTGTGAAGGCAGGTGGATATTGATACTAGGCTTCCTCAATGGCTCTCTATTTTATTTCCTAAGGCAGGTCTCCCTCTTGAACCCAGAGCTTGCCTGGGGGATACTTTCTCTGCCTCCTGAGTGCCAACTTAAGCTGATGCCTTCTGTCTCTGGAGGTCCCCTCCTTCCTCCTGCCCTTCACTCTCTTCCCCTGGGTTAGACAGGTGGGAGGTGGGGCAGCTGGGGTCATGCTACTACATGCAGTGGACCACAGGGATGGGTAGTATTTTAGATTCCAGCTTTGAGCCTTCCCCAGGCCCCTGTGGTGTCTGTCCTCACCCTGGCCAGCTTGGCTGAGGTCATCAGGGCTGGGATTCCAGGCCTGCTGGGCCGGAACCTTTCAGGGTGAGGACACAGAGCCTGCAGGGAGAGAAGTCAGCTTCACTCCTGCCAGCAAGGATTGGGTGGGGTGGAACTGGGAAATACAGCTGGGTGAGCTGCACCCCACCCCAACATGGTTAGGTTTTCATATTTGGGGAACCAGCCTATATGAAAACATCCAAGGAAGCCACCCAGTCAGAAGGCATCCCACAGGTGAGCCTGGGCCAGTACCATGGGGCATTCTCACAGAGCTTCAATGGCAGTGGGTGGCAACATTTCAGAGTTGGGGCAGACTGGGGCTGACACATGCTTAGTCAATGTCTTTTTATTTCTTTCTTTTGTAAGAAGAGACACAGAGCGCCCCATCTGATGAGAACCAGAGCCCAACTGTGCTCTTAGCTGCTGGAGATGCTAAGAGGGGCCCCCAACATGGTGGTGTCTGGGAGTGCAGTGGTGTGGCCTCTTCTGAGCTCCATCACTCCATCCTTCTCCACCTGCCCAGCAGGCTGTGTGTGCACACCTGTGTGCGCTACCCCTGTAGTGAGGCAGGGGCTCCACCATCTACTGACTGGGGCTCTCTGAGAGGAAGGAATGGACCTTCAGAACGCCCTCTTAAAGTGCTTAGTTAAGTATCTACTATGTGCCAGGCCCCCTGAATGCTGCTGAGGACAGGGCGACCCACACTCGATTGCTACATCCTGATAGCTATTGATCTAACAGAAGACAACCCTGCCGTATACATAATGGACCCTGGTACCCATCCACCCTCCTCCTTAGCAAGAAGACCCATTTTTTTTGGGGGGGGGGTATGTGTCTTATTCAAATTCTCAATTTCCCAAGCTCCCATGCAGCTAGATGGGCACTAAGGTATGTGTGGATGTGATCTGAGAAATGCACGGCTCTTTCTAAGCCTCTGTGAGTGGAAGGCCAGGAGGTACATGCTAAGAATTGGGAACGAGAAGAGGAAGAGAAGGGACATGGATCCCGATGGTGCCCACCAGGGTTAGGATGCCTAGAGACAAGAACAGCACCCCCAATGTTGACGGGGTGGCATGCTCACTCAAGTGTTCCATTTCTGGCTCCTTCCCATGGAGTGCTCCTGGTGCATCTGGGCTTAGCCCAACTCTGAGCTGGACCCTGCCAGGCTGAGGAGCCAGAAACTGTGAAAGCTGAACCTTTGGGAATGAAAGTCAAGCACACATAAGCCTGAAAGGATAAGGACTCTAAGGTGCTCTCGGGAGCGTCATTCTGGAGCACACACGGCCATGGCGAAAAGTGTTGATTGTCTGCTCTTGGACATCTGTGCCATGTGAGCCCCACTTGAGGACTTGCAGATATGGGAGTCCCAGAGCCCACCTAGCTCAAGTGGGGAGGTGGGCATGGTACCCATCCAGGCAGCAAGCACCAGCTACTGGGTGCTGGTGTGGCAGCGCTAGGCAAACAGCATCCCACCACTGACACCCAAGAAATCATTAAATCTACACACTGCCATGAGAAGCACTCTTCCCTGGTGGGCAGTGCCTATGAGACGGGCCTTTCTCCCTAGGGTGAACCTCCCAATGTGGTAGCACTCCTGTGCTGTGCTCACCAGAACCACTGCCGTGGTGACGGGGGAAGTCACGCCTTGTGAGCCCCGTGGGATCGGGCTCCAGGGAGTGTGAACGTAACCATCACAGATACAGAGGGATTTAATTCTTCCAACTTCAGAGGCCAGATGCACGTGTGAGATGAGCCTGTAACAGAGACCCAGCTGTGAGAGATGGGTCTCTGTTACACTTCTCTGGGGATGACACTGTTTTCCGGTGTCCTGGATGGGTCTCTCCACAGTGGGATCCTCTCCTCTTTGCTTGGCTTAGTTTGAACCAGATGTGGGATGAGACAGCAGGTCATCCCACCCTCAGTGGACAGAGAGAAGAGAGGCCTCAGAAATTCCCTGTGGTGCCCTGGAGCAGACCAGGCCCTCACCTCTGATGTGTGATGTGTACCGGGGAACTCCTAGACCAGGAGTCCTTCCTCCCTTCACCATGTACTGTGACAGTCACATGGGGCTGAGAGAGGCAGGGGTCCCCTCCTCAATCTTTTTCCTCTCAGCATCCAATATGATGAGGGTGTTATATTCTATTTCTTTCTCTCATGTGTAATGTGTGGTGCATGCACACGTGTGCAGATGTGCGTACCTCCCGAGTGTGTAGAGGCCAGAAGAGAATGTCAGGTGTCTTTCTTATCGTTCATCTGTGTATATGCTTGAGATGAGGTAGATGAGGTCTCTCTCAACCAGAGCTGCTGTCCATCAGTAAGACCCTGTGACTCTCTGGTCTCTGCAGTATGGGGACTGAGGCTGCAGATATGTGTGGCCATGCCCAGCTTTTTGCATAGTTTCTGGGGGGCTAAACTTGGTGGTCTCTGGCCCTAGAAACCCTCATACGTAGGTGAGAGCAAGCACTCTTAATTGCTGAGCCATCTTTCCAATCTGAGAGTGCCATGTTCCCAGAGCCCAGGGCATCTCACTACTACCCGATGCTGACTGTGTGGACATCAGCAGATGACCTAGAACACATCCGTGGCCTTGGCCAACACCACCCAGAAGTGCAGGGTGAACACCATTATGGGACTCAGGGATCCAACTTCCCACCCTGGTGAGATCTCAAGCAAGTCCCTTAGCCTCGAGAGTCTCAGCTTCCCAGATATTGAAGCCATTCTGATGTGGTGACACTTAGGAAGGAGCAAGCACTATGCTGAGTCCCTGTGGGGTCTTACTGGGCCTCAGAGTTGCCTTACAAAGTCGTTCTGCATGACACGAGTGGGTCCTTGGGGAGATCGAGGAACTTGGCCAAGGGGTGAGTGACAGAGCCTAGCACTCACCCTCCTGACATCTAGACCTGCACCTCCAAGGTCACCCACACCAAACCAACCTGCAGCACGCTGGGTACCACACTGTCCCCACTGCTCCTCAGGAACTGTGATCTAGGCTAGTTGGATATTCTGTGCAGTGCTGGGGATGGGCCTCAGGGTGCTGTAAGGCTCCACCACAGAGCCACACCACCACGGAGGAGGAAACAGATGCCACGTGGTGAAGTCACCAAGACCTCTCAAGGGGCTTTCGAGCTTTCCACCAAAGGCAGTCTGCAGAGATGTCTACACCCCATTACCTCCTGAGGCTGCCAGAAGGGTGCCTGCGCACATGCACCTGTCAGCAGGTGAGGAATCCTCCTCCACCTGACCTCCTCCGGTAGCCCTTGTAAATTTCCCAGCCTCAGAGGTGAGGAGGGAGGCCATGGGAGTGTTTAGTGGCCACGGCCAGCAAGGGGTACTCTTTCTTTTCCATCTAACACCCCTAACCAGCCTCTCTGGTTCTCTTAAGGATTCTGGAAAATGACCCTGGACAGGCAGAGTCCTGGAGACTTGTGGAGCTCTGGCCTCTTAATAAATACCTACCCAAATGGAAGGCAACGTCCTGACACAACTTCCTTTTACAGTTGGGGGAAGCGAGGCCCAGAGAAGGAAAGAGAATGCTGGATGTCACACAGCGAGCCCTGCAGGACTCTTGATGCTTGGGCCAACACGGATGGGTTAGAAGCATGGGTCTCATTAGGCTTCACTTTCTTCCCTGGAATATGGTGACAGGGTCTACTTTCTGCTCTGCAAGAGACAGGCTGTCCTGTCCTGAGTGAACTGTGGGGCACATACCTGGAACATCTGGAGAGATGGGACCCCAGAAAGAGTCAGAGATCCCTCCAGATTCCAGGTCTCTTGCTTACACTGTTAACAGGGTGGGGGCTGAGACGCCACAAGTGATTCTGAGCTGTCACCTTTATTTTAAAAGGCCCTGGGTGAGGGGACAGCATGGGGCTGTGCTCATCCTAGCAACTTCAAGAGCAGGAGGACTGGATTCTCCCAGGGGGCTTCACTGCTTCTGCATTAGGTATCTCCAGCATCACTTGCACACGTAACCCTTGCTCATTCCTCATTCCGATTCTCTTCCCTTTGGGGCAAAAATCTCACAAGGACTGTTCTCATCACCAACCCCACCTCTGTTCTTTCGTTCTCTGAGGGATCTAACTGTGAACCCCAATGTCCATCTGCTGGGCTCTATCAGGGCCAGGTACCACAACCTTTCCTGAGACATCCTCCGTCTCTCTGCAGCTCTGTGGCCTCCTCTCAGGGGCTCAGCGGGGCAGCTACCATCTGGGCCTCTCCTCGCCGTCATCTCCTCCATGGCTGAGCAACTCATGGCTTTAGGTCTCTCCTGTGAGCTCTGCACTTGGAGCCAGCATGTCCTCCACACCTCAGCCAGGGTGACTGACAGCATCTCAACCATGTGTCCCAGAGTGAGTCCTTGATCAGTCCCCTAACAGTCTGCCTCTCACAGCGCCTCCCAGGCTCCATTCACAGGGGCCTCAGCCTTGCACTTTGGATCTGAAATGTCCCTCTAAGGCTTGTGTGTCAAAGCTTGGTCCCCAGCGTGATGCTCCTGGGAAATTTCGGACCTAGTGGGAGGCCTTCAGGTCACACAGCAAGGGGCTGTGCCCCATCCTTACGCACACCATGATATGTTATCACAGGTCCCAAGTGATATGACCAGAATGCAAGCTCCCAACTACAAGCTAAAGCAGACCTCTCCTCTTTATGAGGAGACTAAACTAAGGTGCTTGTTACAGCAATGGAAAACCAACGGACACAGCTGCTTTGAATTCAAACTCTGGAACCTTCCTTGACTGCCCTTCCCTCCCACCCCAGCAGCAAATTTCATGGGTTCCACCTTCAGGACAGTACCAGAGTCACTCACCCTGCCTAGGTCATCACTATCCCCCCTCTGGACCCTGCAGAAGCCTGTAGAAGTTTCCCCCCTCACTCAAGGTTATGAAAAACACTGTCCCAATAGCCATGAGGACCCAGGGCAATGACATGATGTCTCTAGCTTCACCCTGCCCTGTCCACAAAACTGCTGCAACCCATTAGCTTCCTTTCTTCCTTTCCTTTTTCTTTTCTGAAGTATGGTGTCACTCTAGCCCATAGTAGTCTCAGGGTGGCCTCGAACTCATGGTGATTCTCCTACCTCTGCCTCTCCAGGGACAAACGTCCTACCTCTCGGGACCTTTGTCCCTTATTACCCTTGCGCTTGAAGTGCTTACTCTCTTCCTATTGCCCACCTGGAGCCCAGCTGCCCAGGTCCCGTCCTCACCCTATCCCAGCTGCCCACACCCAGCCTCACTTGCCCAGGCCCCCCCCCAGCCTTGCCAACACCCAGTCCCAGTTGTCTTGACCCATCCATACCCAGCCCTGCACCTCAAACCCAGCAGCCTTCCAGGTGAGCCTGGAAGCCTCTGGAAGACAGAGTCCAACCTCCACCCCACCCCCAACACTGTTTCTGGGAGGAGACACAAGCCAAGGTCTCTGGCAGGTAACGAAAGTGACCATAGGGGACAGAGGGCTGGGGAGGGTGCAGAAGCCTCACAATCTCTACATATCTCAAACTACTCTTTGTGGCCACCCAAAGAGCCTGTCAGGGGCCATCATCAAGAAAGAGGGGTAGGTGGGCACCTAGAAACCAGCCTACTGGTCCCAGAGAGTGGTCTGCCCCTGCCACTACACACAGTTCCCATGGGAGAGTCCCGAGGGAGGTATTAATTCACATTGTGTATGTGCAGAATGAATCTAAGTGTTCACATGTGTGCAGAAAGAGGCCAGAGAGCTTCAGGCACTTTTCTCGACTGTTCATCCTTGGAACCTGGAGCTGCCTTCTTCCAGTAAGTAAGCCCCAGCAACTCCTTCATTCTTCCTACCCTCTGGGTGGACTGGGCTTACAGACCTCAGCTTTTTACATGGCTTCTGGGGGAGTCAAACCGAGAGGTCCTCATGCACAAGTGACTAAGCCAGCTCCCTAATCCTATTTTTTTATTTTTAAAAAATATTTTGATTGCATTTATTAGAGAGAGAGAGAGAGAGAGAGAGAGAGAGAGAGAGAGAGAGAGAGAGAGAGAGAGAGAACGAAAATGGGCATTCCAGGGCCTCTGGCCAGTGTAAACGAATTGCATGCACCACTTTGTGAGTCATTTTATGTGGGTGCTGGGGAATTGAACCCAGGTCTACAGGCTTTGCAAGCAGGCCCCTTTAACCACTGAGCCATCTGCGAGAAACAGAGAAAGAGAGTGAAGGAGAATATGGACCTACCAGGCCCTCCCCCATGATGAATGAACTCCAGATGCACATGCCACCTTGTGAATCTGTCTTTATGTGGGCACTGGGAAATTGAACCTAGGTTGTCAGGCTTTGCAAGCAAGCACCTTTAACTGCTGAGCCATCCCTCCAGCCCCTAGTCCTAATTTTTATTATTTTTAATGTCTCAAGTGTCTCTTGAGTTTTCATTGAGTCATGAAGTCCAGTTGAGCATCAGCTGGGAGCTGATGAAACACAAGGTAGTTTCAGGACCACCTGTCACAAGGGACTGCAGCTCTGAGGGCCAAGTCCTGGGTTCGAAATTAGACTCTGCTGGTCACCAGTTGTGTGACCCTGGGTAAGTTGCTAAACCTCCCTGTGTTGAATGAGGAAATAGTGGCTTCCTCATTCTACTGGGAACTTTAAAGGGGAACAGTGCTCTGACTGAATCTGGCTGTGCTTAGTCAATCCAGGTGACCTCAGGGCTGTCCAGAGTAGAGGAGTAGACTGGTGTTCCTGGGAAGGAGTTGGCACCATGATGGTAGGCACATGTCCCGGCAAAGTCCTTGTGATGGAAGCAGAGGTGGAAGAGGGTACCCTGCTGGTCCAGGGCCTGGAGACCAATGGCATTAGGTGTGGCCACCTAGGGGCCAGCCTGGAAACCTTATCCCTTAAGGGGAGGGGGAAGGTCCAACCCAGTCCAGAAGTTAGGGACACGCAAAGTGCAATCTGAGATGCAGAAGGTCTCACACAGGGAAGCCAGATGGGTGGTGCTTCCTCCCCTTGGAGGGAGAGGCCAGCAGCAGGAGGGAAGTGGGGGCAGGGCAACTAGGGAGGTGTTTGTTTTCCAGCCTCTGGAGGGGAGTCCAGGAAAGTCCTCCTTCCTCCAAATCAGCACTAAAAATAGCCTTAAGGAAGACGACTGGGACACTGACGTTCTCTACATGGAAGGAGGACTTTGAAAAGCTTGCATCAGCCACAGGCCCCATGCCCTACACAGTAGACATTATTTTTAAAGGCACATGCCTGGGTATAAGACCATTCACAAACAAGACAATGGCTGGGGCATGTCTTGAGGAGAGGACGAAAGACCCAAGACACCAGAGTGCAAAACAGAATGTTGTGTGGCTTTGGGAACGTATACACCCTCTCTGGGTGTTGTAGTTAGCTTCCTGTTGCTGGGATAAAGCACCCAACCCAAAGCAGCTAATGGGAGGAGTTTTTTATTTTGACTTATAGTCTCCAGGGAAAGCTCCATGACAGCAGGGAAAAGTATGGCATGAGCAGAGTCTGGGACATCACCTCTGCCACAGCAGGTGGAAAACAGCAGCAGGAAAGAGAGCGGAGCTCTGGCAAGGGGGCTGGCCACAACACCCTCAAGCCAACCCCAGCAACACACCTCCTCCAGTAAGGCTCCACCTCCCAAACCAAGTATTCAAAGCACATGAGTTTATGGGGAACATCTGATTCAAAGCACCACATTTCACCCCTGGCTCCCATAAACTGATGACTGTCAATGGTATAAAATGCAATACATTTAGTCCAATGTTAAAAGTACCCATAGTGTTTTTGTTTAATCAATCCTGAAACTATTCAAACCTCCCCATAGTCCAAGATCTCTTAACTGTAAGCCAAAACCATAATGGCACAGAGTAACATTCACACTGCAGAAGAGGCATTGCAAGGAAAGATAGAACCAAAATTAGGCCTAAAACAAACATCAAATCTTACAGTTCCATGTCCACCTGAGACCCACAATGAAGTAAGTCTCTGGAGGTCCAATTCCACTCCTCCAGCTGGACTGCCCACAGCCTGGGGAAAATTCCATCCCAAGCCAGCAGCTCTCCTTGGCAGCTGTTCCACAGTCCTGGAAACTTCAAAAATCCTAGAGTCTCCACTGCAACCCATGGTTCATCCTCATGGCTTCACTGGGCCTCCACAAAGGGACTCCAACAATCCTGCCTGGCATTGCCCAGTGGCCATTTTAAAAAATAAAATAAAATAACATGTCACAAATCCAATGACCCTTTCTTTCCTGCATTTGTTACACTCCCATAGTACCAGGTGGGCTACCAAATTTGTTAATCCAGGGTAGAATAAAGCCAACTGTGGTAGTTTGAATGTATGTCCCCATAGACTCAGGTGTTTCATTAAAGCTTTGATCTATAGCTACAGGGCTGGAGGAGGTGTCACTGGGGGGAGTGGATCCTGGGGTCCAACCTTAAGGTATATTTGAGGTCAGGTCTGATTTCCAGCCCAAAGGAATACAGAGCAGTCTGAGCTCTGGCAGGGTTTCCACTGATTGTTGTTGGTTTGTGCTTGCTGCTTTTTGGGTGTGTGTGCTGGTGCTGGTGTTATGCTTGCTGAAGCTTTTCTGTCTGCTTGGATGTATGGAAGCTGCTTCTTCTGTCATTGATGGAATTTCCCCCTGGATCTGTAAGCTTGAAATAAATTCCTTCTTTCAATAAACTACCTGGTTTGGATAACCATCATGGTAAATTGAAGCTGTCTACAACAGCAACCTTGAAGATCAGGACACTCCTTCAGCATTTAGGTCCCTTACTTTCAAAAGAGTCAGGATTCTTTCTGCTGTCCCAAAGCAGAACAGCTGGCCCAATCTCAACTGGGTGGCAATCTTTCACACATTTGCAGCTGAACAGGAGCTGTCTCCAGCCTGAACCTTTCATTTCTTTCTGTGCACACCAGGCCACTTCTTCTAAACTCAACCCCGATCAAGTTCTTAGGACATGGGCAGAATGCAGTAGGCCTCTCACATAAACTGCCTCTAGCCCAGTCTGACAAAGCTCTTTCTTCCCCTCATAAGCTAAGCCTGCACAGTTCTTTCTGCATTTAGAACTTTCAAACTCGAATGACCCATCAAAGTCTGCTTATAGCAAGTGCTGCAGGGCATTTCATAGTCCAAGATTTCAAAGCCTTCCACATTCCTCCCACAAATCAGTTCTAAAGGATCAAAAGCCACACAGTCAGGTTTCTAACAGTAATGACCCTACTCCTTTGTTGTACTACCTTTCTGTTGCAGTTACCTTTTTATTGCTTGGATAAAGCACTGGACCAAAAGCAGCTGATGGGAGGAATTTTTTTTTTTTCAATTTTGGCTTAGAGTGAGGGGATGCTCCATGACAGCAGGGGAAACCATGCCATGAGCAGAGAGAGGCTGGACATCACCTCTGCCACAGCAGGTAGAAAATAGCAGCCAGAAATTGAGTTGAGCCCTGACAAGAGGGAGCTGGGCTATAACACCTTAAAGCCCACCCCAGCAGCACAGCTCCTCCAGCAAGGCTCCACCTCTCAAACTGCCAACAGATGGGGACCAAGCATTCAAATCACATAAGTTTATGGGGACACCTGACTCAAACCACCTTTGTCATACAACTGTCTCTCAGGAGTCAGTTACCATGGATACCTACTGATTTAGGGTGTCATTGATGGAACTTACTGCTGCCTCCTCCCCCCACCCAGGGGAGACCCAGAAGGGTTGTTCAAGGTTCGATACAGGTGACAGCCAGGGAGCTAGTCAGTTTCTTCCTAGGCAAGTTCAGAAGAGAGAAAAATGTAAACTGAGTGTGGTGGTCCCTGTCTGTAATTTCAGGGGATGTTTTATATTGATTGTTAACATCACAGGACCTAGAATCACCTGTGAGGGATTGTCCTGATTAGGATAAGTGAGGCAGGAACACTCACTTTAACTGTGGGTGGCACTATTCCATGGGCTGGAGAGAGCTGGCTGAGCATCAGCATTCATCATTCTTCCTCACTGTGGACTGAGTGTGACCAGCTGCCTCAAGCTCCTGTCACCATACCTTTCCAGCCACATGACCTTGAACTATAAACTGACATAAACCTTTCCTCTCCTTAACTGATTTTTGTCAGGTATTTTGTCCCAGCATTGAGAAGGTAGTGATACATTCCAGCATTCTGGTGGGGAAGGCAGAAGGATCAGAAGTTCAAGGTCATTATGGTAGTTTGAATTTATGTCCCCCATAGACTCAGGTGTTTAATTAAGGCTTGTCTCCAGCCATCTGGCTGAAGGAGGTGTCACTGGAAACAGATCCTGGAGTCCAGCCCTAAGGTATGTTTAGGGGAAGATCTGGATTTCCAACAAAAGGTATGCAGAGAGGTTTGAGCTCTGCCTGGGTCCCTGCTGCTTACCGCCTATGTGTGTGCTTGTTGCTTTTGGCATTTGCTGGCTGATGGTGTTTTCTCTCTGCTTGGGTGTATGGAAGCAGCTTCTTCTACCACTGGTGGAACTTCCTCCTGGATCTGTAAGTTTGAAATAAATCCTTTCCTCCTCTAAACTGTGCCTGGTTTGGATATTCATCCCAGCAATATGGAGCTGTCTAAAACAAACATCCTCTGCTACCTACAGAGTTCAGGGGATGCTTGGGCTATATGAGACTCTGTCTTAACGAAAGGAAGAGAGAAAGATAGAGAGATGAGAGAGAATAGTTTCAGAGCACAGCCTTCAGGCCAGGTGACTTGGGTAAGAGGCACACATAGGGGTCTCACCTAGGAATGGGTTTGAGGAGCTCCAAGCCTGTGTGCATTTGTGCTTAAAAGCTCCCAGGGGCTCCAGTTGTTACGACAAAACAGTTGTGGTGACCGGGCCTTCCACCTTCAGCATTAGGGGTCCCGGTCCCATTAACCTGCTCTTGCAACTGCAAAACATATTCTGAAAATGTATAATTATTCAACTCCTGGGAGACCCTCCTGGCCACTTCCTGATTCAGCAGTGGGGGGTGGGGAGACACTTATTTTTTGCGCACGTGTGTGTGTGTGTGTGTGTGTGTGTGTGTGTGTGTGTGTGTGTGTGTGGTGAATGTGTAGAGCACAGAGGCAGTGCCTTTCTCCCTGTTTACTGAGAGAGGGTCTCTCACTTGAACCCAGAGCTAACTGATCAGCTAGTCTAGATAGCGAGCTGGTCCCAGGAACCCCCATCTCAGGTGATTCAGGCAGGCTGCCACATCTGGCATCTATATAAGGTCTGCAAATCTGAACTCCTCATGCAACAAGCACTTTGCTCCCTGAGCCATGGCCCAGGCCCTTCCCCCTCACATTTTTGTGTGTGCATGTGTAAGCACATGCGTGAAGGCCATAGGTCAATGTTGGGCACTTTTTTTCAGTCACGCACCACTTTATTCTTTGAGACAGAACCTCACCCACTCAGCTAGATAAGCTGCCCAGTGAGCCCCAGAATGTCCTGTCTCCACTTTCCCAGCACTGAGATAACAGCCTCATGCCACCATGTGTGGGTGCTGGGCATCTAACCCAGTGAGCTTTTTCCCTCGCCCAGGGACCCTCCCTGCCCCCCTAAAGCTTCGGCAGCAGGCTCAATATGCCCATTCCTGTGGCCTTGCCTTCGAAGTCCACTTCCTCCAGGGAGCAGCAACTGGAAAGCTATGGGAACAGACAGAGGACACCTTGCCTGTCTTCTGTTGTCACCTGCTGCTTTTGAGGTACAGTTGTTCCCGGAAACTGGACATTATAATGGCTGCCACCCTTAGACCAGGGCCCAAGGGCAACCTGATGCCATCTTTTTAATTGGGGGGAGCGTGCAAGAGTTTGATGACAACACCGGAAGTGTACTATATTTTGGACCTCTATAAAGTCTTTAGACTGGCAGGCCCAGATATATTAATGATTACATCTTTAAGTGTCAAGTATAATTAGATGAAAGATTAGCCAAACCCACTCACCGACATACATTCGGGACTGATAAAGCCTCCCACTGGGAAATTATATGGGAGTTGCAAACACACAGACATTCCTGATGGACTTTGGGTTGTTCCTGGAGAAGTAAGTCAAAGGCTGGCCCAGGAAAGGGACAAGGAAGGGTTGGAGAAGACAGGGAGGTCACTGAGGAGGACCCCGAGGACCCCACAGGATCCTAGGAGGTGGCAAAGATCTAAGGCGATGGATGTGAAAATATGTACAACTTGGGGGATGGAGACCTCACTTCTTCAAGGAGCAGCTGGCCTCAGCTCTGGAGAGCATATCCTAGAGGCAGGCTTGTGGGGTGATGTTGGGGGTCTCCCCAGAACTCTTAAGGCTTTAAGTCCTCTCATACAGAATTAATGAGGTAGCAGTCTATAGAAGTTCTCTGAAAACATGGGCTGGGGAGATGGCTCAGTGGTTCAAGGTGCTTGCTTCAAAGCCTGCTGGCCTGGGTTCGATTCTCTAGTGCCCATGAAAAGCCAGATGCACAGAATGGCGTTTGCATGTGGAGTTTGTTTGCAGAGGCGGGAAGCCAAGGCACACCCACAGTGTTTCTCTGTGTCTCTTGTGTGTGTATGTGTGCAAATAAATAAATAATTTTTTAAAATGTTTTCAAGTTCTTTGAAACAAATTTATCTCATGGGCCAGCAGCCTTGTTATGTGTGCAGCATATGTGTGTGCACATGGACACGTGGACACCAGAAGCGGCCTCAGTGGCATTCCACAGGAACACCACCTACCTCCTTCGACATGGGATTTCTCACCGGCCTGGAGCTCCCCAATCAGGTTAGATTGTCTGGCCAGCAAACCCCAGGGAGCCCAGGTAGTCACCTCAGTGCTGAGAGTACAGGTGCACACCACCATGCCCAGCTTTCTTACGTGTATTGGGTTCTGGGGGATCAAACTCAGGTCGTCATGCTTGAAAGGCAAACACTTTACCAACTGAGCCATCTTCTCTGCCTCTTCTCATTACTTCAACAAAAACTCACTGTGGGTGACCACAAAGCCCGCCACTGAGATAGAGACCGAGAATCTAGACAGACAGGGTGGAGAAGTCTTTACTCTGATGGAGATCACGTCAGAACAAGGGAGCCAGACAAACACGGCACCTTTGTAATTATTATCTATGGACCATGCTTTAAATGTGCACTCAGGTCAGCGCGGTGCAAAAAATAAACAAGAGGTCCCCAGGCATCCCTTGCCCACTGTGGGAGAAGAATGTTCTGGCAGGGGTAAAACACATGCAAAGGTCCTGAGGCAGCAGAGAGTGAGGCACTTCCGGAAGTCAAGGCTGGTGTAGCCAGAGGGCAGGAGATGACTTGAGTCTGGGCTCTCTCCCAAGAATGGTGGGAAAGCCCCAAGCATGCCTTGGGGTCTCCTGGCAACAGTCTCCCAGCACCCTAGTTGGGTGGCTTTCTACTTTCTCCCAGTGCCAGGGGCCATGGTGTGGCAGGACTGTACTCCCTCCATGGTCTCTTGGGATCTGTTCTAGCTGGCAGTGCCTGGCTTCCTCATTTCACACAGCTGCCTCACTGGGACCTCAGCCACCATCAGAATTCCTGTCACAAGCCCTGTGTCCATCCCTTTTCATATGCACCAGTGAGGTCACACAGTAGGTATGACGGACACATATTTGGTAGGAGCATCACCGGGTCCCAGCAGTGATGAAGGTGAACCTGAGGGACCAGGGTCAGACTACAAGAGGACAGTGACACCAGCGTCAGCAACAGCAGAGACCTAAGTAGACAGAACTGGGACACCCTGGAGAGGGGACTGGGCTACCAGAGAGTCCCTAGGAGATGGAAGGGTCAAAGAAACAGACCAGCAGGCTGTGTCTAGACCCACAGGTTCATGCCTGCCCACATGGAAAGTTGAACTTCAGTAGGTAGCCCCAAGAGAGAGATAGAGGCTCAAGTCACTCTTGCTTACTCACAGATGTCACAGGGGTCATCTCCCTTCCACGTGAAGAGCTCCAAGTGGCTACACTTCTCCCTGACAAGTCATGGTCCTGTGGGTTAGACATCAGACTTTGGAGAGTTGGCCTGACATGAGTCTGTCATGAGAAATGAGACTTTTGGAGTGGAGGAAGAGCTGAATGAATACAGAACTGTAGTAAGAAACTGTCACCACAGCCGGGCGTGGTGGTGCACGCCTTTAATCCCAGCACTCGGGAGGCAGAGGTAGGAGGATCGCCATGAGTTCAAGGCCACCCTGAGACTACAGAGTGAATTCCAGGTCCCTGGTGCCCATACAAGTTCATACAAACTTTTAAAAAGCATAATATGAAATATTTGCTGTGTGTCAGTAATGTTTTTTAAGGGCTTTCCAAATGACTGATTTTATAGTAATTCCAAATAAAGGCACTTTATGAATCCATTTTATAGATGAGGAAAACCAAGGCACAGATGGGTTAAGTCTTGAAGCCAAGCCCTCATGGTAGAAGGGGTCAGACTTCCTCATGACTCAAGCAAACTAGTTGACCAGTGCAGGCAGGGCCAGAGCAGGGCGAGAGCTAATCTCCTTTCCTTGTAAACCAGTGGCATGGGGGCAAGACTTCCCAGGAGGATGGCTTTCTGGAAGGTGACAAATGCCAGCATTCCATGGGAGCCAGCGGCTGCCTGACCCCTGCCATCAGCAGTTTGGGACTTGAGTCAGATGCCTAGCCAGGAAAAGTTAATCCAGCAGAGCAGAGTGTGGCTGGCTAATCCAGGGATTTGGCCTGCAGAGGGCTGACATTGAGGAAGGTGACAGAATTACAGAGGATACAGCCCTGTCTGGCTGCTGCCACAAGATGATGTGATGGGCAGGACCCTCCCAGCCCTTCCCGGAAGCTCTGCCAGGTGGGAGGATGGGTGCAGGGCACCACTTCATGGGTGCAGAGGCCCAGGCACCTGCCAACAGGTCAGAAATGGGGCCGGGCTTAACCACAGCTCTCCTGTCCTTAGACAAAGTTTCTCCTCCAGAGTCCCCTGTGTGGCCAGCTCTGAAAGCCACCAGGACCCAACAATCCTTCTGGACAACACGATAACCATTTCTCTAAGGGGCAACAGGACTTTGGCACTCACTGCTCCCTGAAGTGCCTTCCACAGGTCATCCAGTCCTAAGCACACGCCTTCTTATCCTGTCCCTGGCAGGCAGCTCCTAATCACCTTTCTGAACAGCCTTTACGGCTCTCCCCACGTAGATGAAGACTTCGATGTTGCCAAACCCACTCTGCATGATCCCCACCCATGCTCACTTCTCTGCACCTCTCTCCACCTGCCTGGGGCATCCATATCTTGCATTCACACATACCGTCTAGGATTCAGGGATCCTGGCACACAGGGTACTGGATAAATGCCAGTGAGGCATTTGAAAGTGACCACAGTGGCTGGGCACACAGGCAGGGCCAGGAGCCAGGAGGAAGGTCAGGGCCACCTGAGGAGAAATGTCAGTGGGTTATTGCAGGGGAAAGGTGGAGTGCTTAGGGGAATTGCTGCAGTTCTGGTGTGATTCACTAAGCTACAAGGTGGGCAGAGCTGTCTCAGGGCCAGCTGGCTGAGCACTCTCAGCATGGCTTGCTGGGACCCCATGTGGGCTGGTGGAATGAGCCATTGTCACTGAGCCCAGGGGACCACCACAGTCTGTGCCTTGCTGGTGGCTTCTTGGTTCCTGTTCTGGGCTTGGCACCAGGAGCCCGGGCTGAGGGTGGGGGGGGGTGGGCAGGATGCTTAGCTGTAGGGCAAAAAGCCAGAGAGGCAACAATGTCTTTCTCCAAATTTGGAGGCGGGTACCCACCAACCCTCATTCACCAGAAACCAGGTTATGACAAGCATTTCAACACTGAAACTGTGATATACACATCCTTGGAAATAATTTCTTTCTTCACCAGCAGTGGGTAGGAGTGGGTCTTTGTACCCAATGCACAGGTTCAAGACTAAGATCCTGGCCTGGGGAGATGGCATAGCTGTTATATGTACTTGCTTGCAAAGCTCGCTGGCCTGGGTTCAATTCTCCAGTACCTACATGAAGCCAGATGCACAAAGTGACACATGCATCAGGAGTTTGCAACAGCAAGAGGCCCTGGTGTGCCCATAATAAAAACATAAATAAATAAGTAACAAGACCCCAAGCTTCTGCACTTTGGAGCTGGGTGCCTCAGGGAGTTCCCTCTTCTCCTTGTGCTTCGGGGTCTTTCTGTGGAAGATAAGGGGAGGGGAATCTCAGGCTTCACAGGCTCTTCCATGGATTTTACTATTCACGGTGACTCCTGGGATGATGGTCCTCCATCAGGTCAAGTTCCGTTAGCATTAATGGAGTGGCTGAAGCCAGGGTAGGCTGGGGCTGGGGTTGGACAGAGAGAACCATCCACACCCAACAAACCTAGAATTGCCAGCAGGAGGAAGCTTATGCACACAGAGAAAAGACTGTGTGGAAAAGCCTCTGGATGGGCTGTACCCACCACCTGCCTGCCTGCTGCCCTGTCTTCCTCTGTTACCTAAAACAGCTAAGTAGCCACTGGGTACAGTCCTGTGCCTGGCACTGGCCACACAGAAGACTGGAGAATCCTGGCTCTCTAGGGTTTGTGGTAAGGCAGAAAGAAACAGCTAGGCATCTCAACCATTTGTTTGTTCAGGCAAACCCCACTCTGCCTATTCTAGGTGGAATACCTCCCCAAGACCTTTCAGAATCTCCAGGGCAGTAGATCAAAAGGAAGAGACCTCCAAGTAGGAGTGTTTGGGGTGAAGAAGAAGAGGGGGCCAAGGTGAACTCTGCAGTGCATGGACCCTGGGAAAGACCTTCAGAGAGAGCCCCTTCCTCCCCCCTGAACCCCAGCCCAAGGTGAAGAGGGAAGTGGATAAGGCATTTGCCACTGAAGACTGAGAATCAGAGTTTGGACTTCAGGTCCCACGTAAAAAGCTGTCAGTCTTGAGGGGCTTTTGTAATCCCAACATTCTGAGGGTGAGATGGGAGGCAGGGATGGGAGAATTTCCCAGAAGCTCATAGTGAGCTCAGCAAAGAACAGCAGAAACGACATGGAGAGAGACCCTGCCTCAAATAAGCTGGAACTGTGAGGACAGATGTCAAAGTTGTCCTCTGACCTCCACACATGTAGATGGCATGTGTGTGTCCAAAAACACACACGTGAACACACACACACACACAATAAAAGAGAAGGTACCCCCAAATTTTAGGTGATCACCCATACCAGCCACAGGTGTGCCCTGGTGGGTAACCCTCCAGGCCCTCACACCATAACCCTGACCCTTCCCAGGCAGGAGTCCCTGGTTCTGGGGACACTGTAACCATGTGGCTGCTTGAATTGGGTACCAGGCGCAGCACCTTGGCTCTTACATAAACTGGTGACATAACGGGCAGGTCCCAATCTCTACAGCTCTGTCCTCTCACCTGAAAAGTGGGACCGAGCTTCCTGCCTGTCCCCAGCAGCTAAGCATGGTGCATTACCAATCAATATACTACATCTGGATTTGCTCCACACCTTAAGGCCATCTGGGTGGACATGTCCTGCATTTTCCAAGTAGCCAAATTCTGGAATAATCAAAATTTTTTTTGGTGGTGGGGAAGGGTGGGTTGAGATGGGGTCTCATTCGTTGCATAGCTGAGGGTGGCCTTGAACTCCTTATTCTCCAGTCTTCATCTCCCAAGGGCTGGAATTATAGGTATACCTCACCACTCCTGGTTTAGAAACACCAAATTATTAATAAACACATGGCTCGAACACATGGGTGTGGAATGTCTCTCAGAAGGATTCCAGCCACCGTGGAAGTGACACTGAGAGGATGCAGCCAGGACACAACTCTAGTTCCATGGACCAGCTGGGCCCAGGCCCCACATCCAGAAGGCCAACATCATAAAGCAAGAGAAGAGGACAGTGAGCACCAGCTGAGGCGAGGGCCAGCGCACTCCTCTGAAGGATTCTTGTCAAAAATAAACCAAAATCAAGTTGGAATGTGAGGAGGCCTCAGGATGAAGGATGGATTTAAGAAAACTCAGAGGACAGAGGAGCAGGGGGAATGACACTGTGAGGATGTCATTAGCAAACTCTAGACCTTGGGAAATCCTGTCCCACCAAAGAATAATTAGTGTAGCAGTTAACAAAAGAAACAGCTTATGGAAGAAAAGGTTTCTTCTGGTTTACACAGCTGAGAAAGCACGGCAGGAGCAGCCAGCTGGGCATCACATCTCCACATCAGCAAGAAGCAAGCAGAGAGTGCACTCATGGGCACTGGAGGTGGAGCTGGGCTGTTACACCCCAGGGCCCACCCCAGTGACACCCCTCCTTTAACAAGGCTCTACCAGCTGAAGATTAAGTATGAGTTTAATCACAAACACAAGGCGGTATGGGGGACATTCTACATTCAAACCACTAGAATTAGCAAACAGAAACCAATGGAGGGGCCTACAGGTGGAGAGACGGATAAGAAAAACATCGTATTGCTGGCTGTGGTGGTGCATACCTTTAATCTTAGCACTCAGAAGGCTGAGTTTGAGGCCAGCCTGGGAAACAGTTGAAAGCCTGCTTCAAAAAACCAAAAACCATTGCAACTCAGCACATAATGAGAATAGAAGTGGACCCTGACTCCAGCGAAGTTAAAAAAAAAATAGGAAACTTGAATCACGATACAATATCCATCTGGGTAAACTGGCAGGTTCTTTCTTCCCAAGAAGCCTTTGTTGGTGACAGCTGCAAATGCAGATATCAAAGGCACCACGCATCTAGAACTTGCTTCCAATAGCTGGGGAGGGAGCAGGCAAGGAATGGACAGAGCGCCTGGGGCGGCGGCGGGGCCAGTGGTGGGTGTTCCATTCATTATGTCTGTCTATGGATTTCTGCAGCACCAGGGCTGCAGGGGTGCCTCAGGCCCTACAGGGGTGCTCTACAGCTACCCAGCTTGTCATCTCTCCTCTTCTTCCTTTCACCAGGCTGGAGCATCAGCCTGTGTTTGACAACTGGACACCATGTATGAGGTACAGGTGAAGCTGACCTGAGCTGGAAACTGTGTGTGTGTGTGTGTGTGTGTGTGTGTGTGTGTGTGTGTGTGTGTGTGTGTGTGTGTGTGTGTGTACAAAGGTTTCGACTCTGGGTCTTTCTGTTCCCTGCAAAGGCTTCCTTTCCTTCTTGGGGTTTGGGGAGTCTGTGTTCTCTGACAGGGTGAAGCTCGGCATCTCTCTTACTGCAACGAGAATCTGGGTTTGGGCTGGAGAAGAGTGTCTCCTGGGCATGTCTCCTATTTATATGTGGGAGCATGTGTGTGTATGGGTGCACATTTATGAGCAGGCATGTGGAGGCCAGAGGATAACCTAGGGTGTCAACCTCAGGAATGCCACCCTCCTTAGAGACAGCATCTCTCATTGGCCTACAGTTCACCAATAAGGCTAGATTGACCGGCAAGCCCCAGGGCGCCACAGTGCCTGGATTACAAGCACATGCCACCATACCCAGCTTTTTTACACGGGTTCTGGGATTGAACTCAGACTCACGTGCTTGGGAGGAAAGCACCTTATTAATTTATTTTTAATATTTTTATTTATTTGAGAGTGAGCAAGCACTCCAGGGCCTTTTGCTGCTGCGAATGAACTCGAGACACATGTGCTACTTTGTGCATCTGGTTTTATGAGGGTATGGGGTAATCAAACCCATCCCATCAGGCTTTGCAAGTAAGCACTTTTAACCACTGGGTTATCTTCCCAGCCCCTTCAAGTCTGCTTTAAACATCAGACCACCTTTGCAGTTTGTGGCCAGGCCCTGAGTGGAGCTGGCTGTGGCTGGAGGAGGGGCTGCTGGTTTCCCAGAGCTTTGCAGGCTGGGCTGAGAAACTGCTGAGCCAGAAAAGGGGGTTACTTCTGCAGAGGACAAAACCATTCTGCATAGGGAAACAAGACCAGCATTTCTTCCGGATGGTCTTGGGTGTGTGTGTGTGGAAGCTGGGCTAGGAATAGCCCAAGCACTCAGAGCTAAATGACAAGGTGAGAAGGAAGGACGAATCTAGGGGATGACTCTACTGGGATCATTGAGGACCAGGACTCAGGATAAAATCAGTGCCCTGAACTCAAAAGGCAGACAAGACTCCATAGAGTCTTAGAGGGTGATTCTAGGGCCAGGGAGCCTGAGAGTCCTGAGGCAGGTGTGACCTCTGGTCTTTGATCCTGCCTGTCCCACAGGGGGGCTTGAAGGGTCACATGAAATGACCTTGTTGAAGTGCTCTGCACACACACAGGGCATCCTTATGCCTGATCACATGTAACTTACACCCTCACGCAGCCGATCAGATATCCTTGCTCCATCTTACAGATGAGCAAAGCAAGGCTCTTAGGGGTTGAATGACCTGCCTTTGGTCACACAGCTGGAGACAGTCACAGCCTCCCAAGCCTACACAAGGCTTGCACGGCCCAGCAGAACCTACAGGGACCCTGCCACCTCAGGCTACCAGTGTGCACAATCTCATCCTCCCATAAGCTGGCAGCCCCCCATCTGGCATCACCATCAGTGCCAGACTCTGAAAGGGTGCTCTGGATGACAGGCTGACCCGGGTGGGTGCTGGGCTGACAGGGAGGGGCTTATAGGGCAGCCACCAGGGAAGCAGCAAGCTGCCACAGGCCACTGGCTCTGGGATCCTCTTCCAGTCTCATGGGCAAAATGGTTATTTTATTTAAAAAGGAAGCAGGGAGGAGGTGTTTGCTCTGCTCAGGAGCTTGGCAGGAGGGATCTCAGCTTGTTGGCTGGGACCATCATGCTGGGTGACCCACATGACTCTCTTAACTGCCAAGAGGGCAGAGGGGAGATACTTCCAAGTGGTACACACGTTGGTGTCCCCCACAAACAAATGAATGTGTTCTGGGTGATCGAGCCTCAGCTGATGGCAGTTTGGATTTTACAATCTCGATGGAGCTGTGTTGTTGGGGGCGGGCTTATGGGGTTATAAGCCAGCTTCCCCTTGCTAGTATTTGGCACACCTTCCTGCCGCTGTTTGCAGTGCTGTGGCAGAGGTGATGTCCAGCCCTCTGCTCATGCCATCGTTTTCCCTGCCAGGATGGAGTCTCCCTTGAGTCCGTAAGCCAAATAAACCCATTCCTCCACAAGTTGCTTTTGTTTGGGTTCTTTCTGTGCAGCAACTAGAAAGCTGACTGCAACAGAAGCGCACACCAAAGCCATGGGCTGAAGATGAGGAGCTTCATCGAGTCCTCTGGCTTCCTTTGTGCTGGAATCACCCACTTTCCAGGGCCTGAAAACCCTTGGGGGAAAGGCAGCAAGTGACCCACCCGCCACCAGAGCAGAGCTGGGTGGATGGGAAAAGGGTGACCCACCACCCCACAGGTGCCAGCCAAGCCCAGCTATGTCCTTCCAGGCTCTGCCTGAACCCCACTTGGATCCTGCTTCTCTCTTGGAGTCCAGATATGAGTAGCTCAGGTAGCAGTGAAGCCTAAGGGATCCCCCAAGCTCAAGGCATAGTGCCTGGAGGGTCTCCTCAGCAAGCTGGGACCATGATGTGTGTGTACTTTGTGGGATGCTGTGGCACTGAGCTCCTAGTTCATGAAAAACACCTGCTGGTTCTGGGTTCAAATCCTGACTCTGCAAAAACCAGGTGATGGTTTTGTCATCAGTAAATGGGGATAATGATAACACTCACAAGTGACCACATGTGGGTTTGTACATGGGCTGAGCACTACTCTAAACACTGCATGTATTAGCTCACAAAATCTCTCCAAGGACAGAAGGCACTGCTGTCTGTCCCTGGGGTGTGCAATGCTACAAAAAGACCCAAGGTCCCACCAGCATGCAATGGCAGCTCCAGCCCACACCCTGTGGTCTCCCAGCTTCTCAAGGCTGTCATCAAAAATCTCACAAGGGGCTGGAGAGATGGCTCAGCAGTTAAGACTCTTACCTGCAAAGCCTAACAACCTGGATTTGATTCCTCAGTATCCACATGAAGCCAGATGCACAGAGTGGTGAATGCATCTAGTCTGTTTGCAGCAGCTGGAGGCTCTGGCATGTCCATTCTCTCTCTGTGTCTCTCTTCTCCCTCTCTGCTTGTGAATAATAACAACACAAATCTCACAAGGAGATGCTGGGTGAATATAGCTATAATCTATTATTAGTGTCACCAGTCCTTCTGGACCAATCTCTCTCAGCTATAATTTAGTATGTCATCGTTCCTTATTTATGTGAGGGGGCACAGGTGACACAGTGCGCCTGTGGAGGTCAGCAGACAACTTCAAGGTGTCTGTGCTACACCTTCTGTGAGACAAGACATCTCATGATCTTGGGATTCCCCTGGCTCTGCTTCCCATCGTCGTAGGCACACTGGGATCACAGATATATATGCCATTTGCATCCAGCTTTATGTGGGCACTGGGGAATCAAACCTAGGCTGGCAGGCTTTGCCAGCAAGTGCCTTTAACCACTGGGCAATTTCCCTTTACTGATCCAGAAGGATGGGGGACTCTCTCTGTCTCTCTCTGTCTGGTCTCTCTCTCTGTTCATCGTGCTCTCACCCCTCTTGGCACTGCTCTGTAGCCCTGACTGGCCTGGAATTCACTGCTGACCAACTTCGCCTCAAAGTTGAAGTGATCCTCCTGCCTCTGCCTCCAGAATGCTGGGATTACAGTTCTGCACCATCATACCTATCCTTTTCTAGAAGTTTCTAAAGTTGCCATCCCTGACATGTCCTACCTTTCCCTGCTGTCTTTTCTTCCTTAGCATTCAATACCATCCATTGGGCCAGATTATTTTTTTTTAAGAATTTTATTTATTTTCAAGCAGAGAATAGGGTTGGGGATATGGCCACACTAGAGCCTCTCACCACTGAAGGTGAACTCCAGATGCATTTGCTACTTTGTATACTTGGCCTTACATGGAGACTAGGGAATGGAACATGGGCTGGCAGCTTTGTAAGCAAGAGTCTTCAATCACTGAGCCATCCTCCCAGCCCCTTATTAGGACATATTTTTAACTCATTTCTGAGGCCGACTGTTTTGTCACCTGTTGTATGCCTGGTACCTGGAACAGTGTGTGGAACAGAGTAGGTGCTCAGTAAATACATGGGGAAGGAAGAGTGACTGCTGTCCTCATGCTCTGGCCAATCCAGACGCTGGATGCCGCTCTGGCCCCTGGTAATCCAGCTCTATGGACAGGCTGCAGTAGACCAGGGACAAAGGCAGGGAGAAGACGCTGTCCTCCCAGTGTGGGAAGGGGGTTCATACAGCTGGACCCCTCTAGTGTCAGGTCCTGCCTGGCTCCATCCAATCAGAACCAAACAAACAGCTGTAACCTGTAGGTATGGAGGCCAGGTCCTCCCCTCAGCCCAGAGAATTCTTTCTCCCCCCCCCCCCCAGGCTCATTCCTGGAACAGGAATCCTCCAGTGTTTGAACAAGATACTGGGTGCAAACATATTTTACACACTTTTAAGTGTTTGGCCTGTTCCTGGTGATAGCTGTTTCTTTGGTGCTAGGGATGAAACTCGGGGCCTTTCTATCATGAGGCACACCCAAGCCCTGACCTTTGGTGTTTAATCATGAGGGGTTCACTGGTGCCTCCAGGCTAGCCAGCAAATGGGAGTGATGGAGCCAATCCCCCACTTCCTAGGTCTCAGGTGCTGAGATCTGCCTGAGCACAGCACGGGGTCCGAGGGCTCAAGACCCTGACTGCCTGAGCTCACGCCTTCAATCCTCTAATGGTTCCCTAGTCTGCCTGGATGCCTCCCCACCCTGCCCAAAACTTCAAGCAAAGGAGAACTATGAGTTCGACTCCAGCCCCAGCACAGAGGGGACGAGAGGGCAGGACAGTGGTTTCCCAGCACCTACTTCCATCAGGTTAAAGTGAAAGCTTGGGAGGAAGTACTGGGCACAACCCTGGCTGCTTTGGTGCCCAGGGTGAGTGGGACAGACGGACAGATAGCGTGTTCCTGTGGCCACACTGCAAACCATGGTCTGCAGGGAGATAGACCAGGGCTTGTGGGGGCCTGGCTCTTCTCCAGCAACCTGCAAAGGCCAAGTCTGTAGATCTGATAAATAGCATGTTGATTTCAAACATAACCCATGATGATTTCCAAAGCACACCTGTCAACACAGGTAGTGAATCTCCCTGTCTGGAAGAGTCTGGTGCCTCCTCACCTTCCCAGGCTGGACTTGGCTTATCTGTTTGTCCTCTCAACTTCTGTGGTGTTACAAGACCTCCAGGGAGAGGCTGGGTGGATTTGCTTCCACATGTCCATCCAGAAGAGGCCGAGCCATGGAGTTGAAAGGTGAGCTCAGGCCCCTGGGTCACACCAGTGCTGACTGAGTTTTAAGTGCTGGGACTCTGAGCAGTTCCAATTCCCTCATAATCTCTCTTCTATATTATGTGCATTTCACAAATGAGGAAACTGAGGCATCAGATGTAACTGACCAATGAGTGTTGGAGGCAAGATTTAAATGCCCCAAGTTTTTAACATTTTTATTGTCAAAAATTAGACACACTGTATGAGCAAATCTTGTGATGGTGCCCCCATTTCCCTCCTCCTTGGTGGGCATACTGGATCAGTCCATAGGGCAGGGGGTTATGAAATGCACAAAAGTTAGCCAATTCTATTTTTCTTGTGTTGTTGCTGAGGAGGACAATGACTCTGGGTATTCTCCCCATCATGGCTCTCACAATCTTTCCACCCCCTCTTCCGCTCAATTCCCTGAGTTGTGGTGGGTGAGTTTTAAGTCTGCTTTATTGTTGAGATCTTAGGAGTCTCTGGACTTCTGCTTTGTTAAATCCCCCAATTTAATGGAGCTTGCCCCCAAGGGCAAGCACCTGAGCCCCACACTCAGCTCCCAGCGCTAATCTTGATGAGACACAGGAGGCCACTCTCTTGAAGATATAGGGACTATGCTACCTTCCCGGCTCCGGGCTAGGGACTCGTGTCTCGTTGGATCTGGAGGAAACTCAATCTCTGAGACAGGCAAAGTCACTTCCAAGGCCTTGAGATTGGGACCACAGCAAAGCCAAGGTGAGGACTCCATTTGGGGATCGTGGGGGATTCTATGGTCCCACAGGCTGGGCCTCTTGGACAACATGTCCTCAGCTCCAGGAAGCTGACCCAGAGGGTACCAGAAGATTCTAGAGCTACCAAGGTGGGAAAAGCATGAGCAAGTCAACACCTAGTAGTTGCACCCCAATTTTAGACCTGATAAGATGTGACGAGCTGCAGCAGGCAGGCTTCACCACACCCACTACACCCAGTTTATGCAGTGCTGGCGACCAGATCCAGGGCACTGTGCCTGCCAGGCAAGCACTCTACCCAATGAACTACAACCCCAGCTCTAGCACATACAGCCTGGTGGAGCCAGAGGACTCCATGGCATCATCCTCACCTCAATGTGCAGATGAAGAAACTGAGTCACGGCCGGCCATAGGGGTCGGTAAAGAATCCCACAGCTCATACAGGGTCAGGTCTGATGTAAGCCAGTTGGCCTAGGCCTGTCCTCTCTGTGTCTCCGATGGACTATGTGTCTGTCCCTTTCCATGTAGCTCAGGACATAGAAATTCAGAGGAACTGTCCTTTCAGAGGAGAGGAGACCCCTGCACAAAATGGATTTCTTTTGCTTTTGTGACTTTAAAAAAAATCTGCTTTACTTTTAAGTTTTACAGAACTATATAATTCACATAAAGCAACTCACTTAGGATAGTTAAGTCTGATGTAGCAATAATGTCATCACAGTCCAGATAAGCCCCAGAAGGGCCAGTGAACTCTGAGACGTACCCAAACACAAGCTATCAGAGTCTCTGCCAGTCAGAACAGCCACAGTTTAACAGGTACAAGGGCTTATGTGGAACAAGCCTTGAGCCTTCTGCTTTACCACATACTTTCCTTGTTGCTGGTGACAAGAACAACTTAAAGGAGGAAGCGTTTATGTTGGCTCACAGTTTGAGGTCCCAGTCCATCATGGCAGAGAAGGCATGGTGGCAGGAGCAGGAAGCCGAGCTGGTCACATGCAGCCCACAGTCAGGAAGCAGAGAGTGCTGCATGCTGCTGGCTCAGCCACCTCTCTCCTTTACCTACAGCCCATAATCCCAGTCCATGGAATGGTGCTGCCCTCATCTAAGGGACATTTTCCCACCTCAATTAATGTCATCAAGAACAGCCCTCACAGGCATGCCCAGAGGTTGTTTCCATGGTGATTCAAAAGCCCGTCAAGTTGAGAGTAACCATCTCAGGCCCCACCTCAGAAAAGCCCCCTAAAGTAGAGGTCTTCCCTGAGGCAGAAAGCAGAGAGCTGGACCAGAAGCAGGGTTAGGCTAGAACCCTTGTGGCCTATATCCACTAGTTACATACACCCTGCATCTTAAAGGTTCCACGACCTCCCAAAATAGCACCACCAGCTAGAGAGAGACCTGGGAGGCACCATACTAGTCACTTTCCTTGTGGCTGTGATGGAATACCTGACAAAAGCCATTTAAAGAAGAGGTTTATTTTGGCTCACAGGCGTAGAGGCAGAATGAGGCAGCTGAAGATGCTCAATCCCCAGTCAGGAAGCAGAGAGAGGGAGCGCTGGTACTTACCTGGTTCTCTTCTTTTTATTTAGTCCATGGGCTGGAACCACCCACATTTAGAATGGATATTTCTACACAATTAACTTGATCTAGAAACTTCCTCATGGATTCTTGTCTCCTATGTGGTTCTATATCCTGTCAAGTTGACAGTCAACATTAACCATCATAAGAACATGTCACATTCAAACCGTAACACCCAGCCCGGCCCCTTCTCAGCCATGTAGCTCTAGGCACCTTCCTTGGCCTCTCTGTGTCCCCTCTGTCAGAAGAATAAGAAGATTCGGAGCTGATACCCGTCTGCAGGACTCAGGACAGTGCCTGGCACGATTACGGCCAAGGTCATGATGTCAATTTCTTTTCCATGGGAAAACTTAGGTTTGGGGAAGTTCAGTGACTTGCTCATGGTCATTCAGACAGTAACCAGCCAAGCTGTGCTCTAAACTCTAACAGACTGTAGGCAAGTCCCAACCTCTGATGACATCATCTTTGGGGGTCCCTAACCCCTCTCCCCGCTCTCAGGTCCTTAACCCCTGATGTCATCATCTTTGGGGCATGACAGTCTCTGAGCCTGAGGCTAATAGTTGTCCCCACTTCTGAGGCTTTAGAGGAGGTGGCTCTTGGCTCAGCCAATGAATGGGACCTGCAGGTCGCAGGCCTGGATTTCTCTCTGTATACCTACTACTTCCACCTGAGACCACCCTGTGTGAGCCAGTCCCACCTGGAGGGAGCACCTGACTTCCGACAGCCTCTGCCAGGCACATAGTCCTGCTCCATCAATAAAGTTCCTGTTTGCTGCACGTCCATGGAAGATTCCTCCCCTGATGAGTCATCTGCCACCTCCCCCAGGAATCTCACGGGGTAGAGTGTATGGTGGACAGGTGACCTCGGGAGGCCCTGGCTGGGAGGAGGATTCCCCCCCCCCCCCCGTGTGACTATCACTAAATCGGCTAGTGGGAGTCATGCCTAGAATCCCAGGTAGATTCCTGGAGCTTGTTGGCCAGTGAGTCTGGACTCATTGGTAAGCTTCAGCCTCACTGGTATGCTTCGGGCCAATGACAGACCCTGTCTCAAGAAGCGGTGGACAGGGCTCGAGAGATGGGCTGGCAGTTAAAGCCATGTGCTGGAAAAGCTTCTGGGTTCGACTCCCTCATACCCGTGTAAAGTCAGATGAATAAAGTGAAACGTGTCTGAAGTTCATTTACAGTTGGCAGGAGGCCCTGGTGTCCCAATTCTCATTCATTGCCTTTCTCTCTCTCCCCCAAATGAATAAGTAAATATTAAGAAAGAATAGGTAGACAGTGTTCCCGAGGATAACACTGAGGTTGTTCTTTGGTCTTACCATCCTAGGGAGCAAAAGTCAAAACATCTCAGTAAGCAAAAAACAGGGAGGGCAGGGAATGTGCTCTCCCAGTGACTGAGCCCACTTCTGTCCTTTCAGCTTTTGGAAGCATTCCTTGGCTTGTGATCCTTTCCTCCACCTTCATGGCCATCACTGCGACCTAATTCTGACACTGACCCAGCCTCACTCTTACAAGGACCCTTGACTGCAAAAGGGGGCCACACAGACAACCCACAATAATCCCCAAGTCTCTAAATCCTTCATGGTATTTGCCAAGTTCCTGTTGTCACAAAAGGGGTCACAGCCCTGACAGTTCTAGAGGTCCTACTGGACAGTTTGGGGGACACCAGTATTTAGCCTGCCATGGTTGGGGTTGTGTCTGTCCCCATTGGGCCCCCGGGAGCAAGACATCTAGGCAGACAAACTCCAGCTGGGGGGTAGCCTGTGTTAGTGACAGGGATGAACACCCAAGGGCCTTGGTCCTATACAGCCCTGGCTAGGGTTGCTTCATTCCTCGAAGTGCGGAATTATTTCTAAGTCCTAAAATACTGCCAAACAAACACCGGGACTCTTGTGAAACCAAGCGACAGCATGAAAGGTCTGGCATGGGGCACCGGAGAATGCGGCCTGGGAGTGGGTCGGGGCTCTGCTGGGGCAGCCAAAGCCTTTTCCGGAGTCCTCCTGGAACTCAAGGCCAAGGTCAGGCTCTGGATGGCGGCCAATGCCTGGGGCCACAGGCACGGGATAGGAGGAAGCCGGGAGAAAGGAGTAAACACATTTGTGGGCCGCCCTGGGGAAGACACTGTTGCAGGCTACCTTGGCCTTAACCTTCAAACAGTCCAGCCAAGGAGGTACTTTAAAGACCCAGAGGGGTGAACTAACTTGCTAAAGTCACATAGCAGCTACATGCTCAAACCAGGTCCAATTGACTCGGGGGTCAGCACACTTCATCCCCCAAGCTACCACTGAACTGATGGGCCCCATGGACTGTTCCCAGCAGACGGCCAGGCAGCTGATGGGGTGGCCTGGGTCTGAATCTGGGCTTCACCAAGCTGGGGAATCATCAACTGCCCGTGCCTCAGTGTCCTCTTCCGAAGTGGAGCCAATAAAACCACCTCCCTCCTTGGGGTGTTGTGAGGATTTAAGTTAATGGAGTGTTTGGGCTGGAACGATGCCAATCCCCAGAGGAAGTCACAAACTTCCTACCCACTCCAAGTCTGCACGTCCCCTCCCTGGCCCCAGTCCTCAGGAAGTCTTCTGTATTTATCTCTGGGGAGAAGCAGAGAGTAGAGAAGGCCTAGGTATCCAAGGAGGAGGCGATCCCCAGGCCGATCAATGGTGTGTCATACATCCATACAACCAAGAAAGCTGTCAGTGAGCCCATCAACCAGTAGATGGAGGGGGACAGCAACCTCCTGCTGGCCAGCGAGCTCATGGTGGGGAGTACGCCCTGGATCAAAAGCTGGAAAGGGCCCAAGGTGTGCCTGGCTCCATGGCAGCCAGGTCTACCTCCTGTCTGCCTCATTCCAAACCACTGTTTGGGCCAGACTTCATGCCGGATGGTAACACACTGTGCGCAGCCTGTCCAGGTGTTGGTCCCGATGGCCTCATATTCATCACTGCTTGGATAACAGGGATACAGGCAGGGAGGCTGGAGCCCAGAGGGGAATTAACTTGCTGAAAGCTGCACAGCCACTCAGTGTTGTGCTGGGACTGGATGGGTCTGCCTGACGCCTTTGTTTTATGAGGTTTCATGGAGATGGCTTCCAGCCCGCTCTGTCCTCTCTCATGTGGGGACTGTGCTAGGGGGACAGCATAGGGGTTGTGCAGCTTCCCACTCTCCAGCTGGGTCCCGAAGGTACCCCGGGATCTGTTCACAGAGGAGCTAACAGCTGAGAAATAAGATCCGGAGTGCAGAAAACAGTCAGACCATGGTTAGGGCTGGAAGAGAAAGGAACAGGAGGGGTGGATGGCCCTCTCCTGGGAACAGAAAGTTCTGGAAAGGACCTCTCTGAACAGGTGACATTTAAGCAGAATCTATGAAGCATGAGGAGGAGGAGCTAGGTGCTGAGGGAGGCAAGGAGTGAAGGAAAGAACATTCTGGACCAAGGACTCAGTAAAGCATGGAGATGCTCAGAGCAACCAGTGGCCTTAGGACATTGGCGACACAGAAAGGAAAGGGTGAACCAGCAGTCTGGGGAGAGGACAGGAGATGAGGTCAGACAAGGAGGTGGGCACCAGGTGGCCCAGGGTGTGAGACAACCACGATTCCCTCCCATGGGTGCCGGGCTTCTTCCCGAAAGTGGTGTGTCTTTGGGAAATCAACCCCTCCTCCCAGGGACTGGGAAGGGCCACGCACAAAAGATGCCGGAGACATGCAGAAAATAGACGCCTTGTCACACAGGCATGCACGCATGCACGCTCCAGACTCCTGCTATAGACCCCGAGGCATAGTCAAGGGACCTCTGTGGGGAGGCAGGCAGGGGTGCTGCAGCCTGCCCCCCTTTTGTCATTGACCTCATACAGTGCCCATTCCAAGCTGTTGGTGCTGAATGCCTGAACCATAGCCCTGTCCTAAGACAGCCACACACCCACTATCTGAAAAGCCCAGTGTGTCAGGACCCATCCCAGAAGGAAAAGTCCAGGTGAGTCACCACGGGCCGCCCCAGGGAGAGGGAAACACGTGGGAATATGAGAGTAAGAACCCACGTGTTCCCACACTGGAGTGCTAGACACAGGGGTGGGTGGAGTGGGAAGGTTGAGCAGGTTTCTGTTGTCAGAAGAGCCTGGAAATGGACAGGCATGCATGTGCAAGTCTGTTGTCTGGGGTTGAGAGGATGAGACACATACCAGCCTCCATGGCAGCCAGCGACGGGACTGGGAGGGTTGAAGATGGAGGGAGGCAAGCGCTGCTAGCTTTCCAAGACAGATTGGAAAGCCACGCTGAGAGTTTCTGACTTGGGGAGGGAGTGCAGATTAAAAAAATTTTTAAAGCATAAGGTAGGAAAATATACCGTGGGTCATGGGGGTATAAATATAAACCAGGGCTATGTCTGTGACACCCAAGCACTCGGGATGGGAGAGGGGACAGGGGCATTGGGGAGGAGGGAGGGGAGCTCGGGAGCCTGTACATGTGTGCTGGAGTTGGCCCTGCTATACCTGTACAGTGGATGGCACATGTCCAGGGGCACATCTGCTGCTGCAGCCTCCAAGGGCTGGGGACAGAGGCACAGTCCAGGAGGACAGTCATGCAAGTCTTACCTGAGGGATCAGACTTCTGAAGTAGCCACATCTGGCCACTTCATGTATTAACAAACTGGCTCTCAGAGGGGTTAAATGACTAGCCCAAGGCCTCGCAGACACCACATACAGGTTGGGATTTGGAACCAGAGCCATAGGTTCAATTACCCATCCCCACCTCTGCCCCAATGATGCGGGAAGAAGGCTCACAGACAACAGACAAAAGTGACAGCCTAGAGCTCCAGAGGAAGGGAAAGAGAAACAAGCGATATACAAAGACACCCCAGCCACATTGCCCAAGCGCAAGGGGGCCCATTTCCTGGGTGACCCATGTCATTGGAAACACTATGCCCTCTCCTCTAAGGCTGCCTGCAGGTGGTACCTTGAGTGCCTGGTATCCCAGGTGAAGTGAGCCATGATCATCCCAGCTCCTCAGGAGTACCTGAGGAGTAGGGTGCAGACTTGAGGGTGAATTGCCTCAACCGGCAAAGGTCATGTTTGGGAACCCCAAGAGAGGCAAGAGGAGGTCTTATAGTTCTTAAAGCTGGGAAGCCCCGGGGGGCTGTGACCTGTAATCTGAATTCATTCCCTTTTCCCCAAGGCCTGACCCAGTTCAGTGGTCCCTGCCAGTAGAGGGCTCATGGATTGAGCCATGGGAGGCTCTGTAGAGGGACCTGCTTCCACATCTCAGGGACCAGAGGTCAAAGCAGACATAGCAAGATACCCAATGCAAGCCCTAGCAAGTGAGGTGTTGCCCACACCTGAAACCCTGTGCTGTAGGTATACCCAGTCCAGCACCTTCCCTCCCCAGGATGCTGGAGTGCCTGCCATGTGTCCCCTCCCCACCTAACACAATTACCCACTGTCTTTCAGGCCCAGCTCCAATGCCATGTAGACAGGGCCACGATGGTTCGGAGGTCTAGTTCTCACCTTGGAACCCAGGAGATAATTCTTTACACTTTCTGGACAACCAGGATGGGCTGAGAACTACCCAGTTGTCCTGTCTCTCAACACCATCTTTTAGGGTCAGCACCACCAGCCCTCTCACATACAGAGGAGGCACAGCGAGGGGTGAGGCATAGGCCAGTCACCCCGTTGAGTGGGCAGGGCTGTCATTGGCCTCAAACCCCAGCAGCATCCTGCTCAGCAGGGGCAACTACCATTCAAACTGGATTTTTTTGTTTGCTTGTTTGTTTTTCGGGACAGGATCATGTGAAGCCCAGGCTGGCCTCAAACTTGAAATGTAGTCTAGAATGACCATGAACTTCTGCTGTTCCTGCTTCCCCTTCCCAGTGCTGGAATTACAGGCACATAACACCATGTCTGGTTTATGGGATGTTGGGGGAACCCAGGGTTCCATGCATGCTAGGCAAGCACCCTACCACCTGAACTACATCCTCGATCCCTCAAACTGGTATTTAAAACCCGATTATCACTATGAAAGCTTTCCTGGGCCTCTCAGAAAAGTGCCTGGGCACAGAAGAAAGAAACTATGCTGCTCTTAAGAGCGAGGGCACCAACACTGGGCAGGGGGCTGCTGGGATCCAGGTGTCTAAAGGCGGATCCAGGTGACGTGGGCTGGTCCATGTTGGTCTCTGAACCCATTCCCCCCAATTCTCAGCAGTGGCGGGCTTGGTGTCCCCTCAGGGATATCAGAGGTGTGTCCCTCCACTGGGTAGGACTGGCTAATTCCTGCAGGACTGGATCTTACGCTGTTTTCTCTTTCCTCTGCCGCTCCTTACTCACTCGCTGGCACAGGTGCCTGTGGTTCTGGGTGCTTTGCTGGTGACACAACAGTAGATCATGTGGTGCCTGCCCACGGGGTACTCTTTGCCATGCTGGGCACAACCCATCCCTGCTCCAGGAACAAAAGTCTGCAATTAAAAGCCGCAGGCATCAGGCAGAGGTGCCCTGTGAAGGCTATAAAGATGGTGTCATGGCCATCCCATGATTCATCTGAGAAGGCTCTGAGGACCCTCCTCAGTGAGGGAGCTGTACCTGAGATCTCCCGTGTCTCCCAGCATTTAAGATTCCTGGAGGTGTCAAGGCCATGATACCTGAGACCCACCCACAGCCCAGCAGAGCATTATCCCTGACCCCTTCAGTACCCTGTGCAGGGCAGCTGAGTATGTATGGACAGGTACACAGTTCCCTAGTTGGAGGGACAAGGGACGTGAAGGTCACCAGAAAACAGCCAGCCAGGTGTCATAGCTAATACCTGTAATCTCAGCACTTAGGAAGCAGAGGCAGGTAGAACTCTGTGAGTTCGAGGCCAACCTGTCTACACAGTAGGGAGTTCCAGGCCAGTCAGTACTATGTAGCCTAACCTTGTCTCAAATAACCAAACTAAACCAAAACAAAGAAATAAAGCAGCAGCTAGGGGGCTCTTTGGGACTTCCTATACCCACAGTCTGGCTCTAAGGAAGGAGTAAAGAGGCTGACAGCCTGGGCTCCTGTTAACAAAGCACCTGATCAGATAGCAGTGGTCACAGTGCCAGCAAGGTTAGCCCTTGCTTGGGCTGGAGAGGGGGTCTGTTGCACACCTCTCCCTCCCCTTCTCCCTCCACCCCAGGTTGGTAGCAACCTGCAGCTCATCTCTGGCTTTCCTGGGATCACAGATGAAAATACCATATCCCTGCCTTTGTATCTTCACCTGCCATCTCCCCAGGAGTGTGTCTGTGCCCAAATCTCTCCTTTTAATAAGGACATCAGTTGACTGATCTACATATCACACAGGAAGAGCTGGCCTTAAGATGACCCAACATGCTCTGGGGCAGGGTCTAGAAAACACTTTGAGGTCAATATTGACAGACCAATCAGCCCCTGCTGCAGCAGCGGCTGAGCTCTGCAACCCCAGGGAGACGGATGGGCATGAAGGTGTGCCAATAAAACAGGTGCGGGGCTGGCTCAGGCCTGTGGGCCAGGCTAGGGATGACCTGCTCTTGGGGTCAAGCGTGAGCTATAGAATGAGTCAAGCCTGTGTGTGGATTAGAATGTCTACGGCTCTGAGCAAGTGAGAGACTCTCTCCCTGCTTGTCTGTGTGACAGCGTGTTCAGCCCCATCTCATGGGATCTGCAAGCTGCAGGGAGCCTGTGAACCTCTAGGCCGTAGCAGCAGCTGGCTAACCATTAACTCCCGCCTGCTCCGGCTCTAGTGCCAAGTGCCCTCTGAGGCAGGCACCATCACCCTTTGCTCTGGCAGCACACTCTATTCTGGAGAGGCATGACCCCGGGGCTGGGGGAGGCACAGCTGTGGGCAGTCAGCTAGAAGAGAACATGCTCAACACTTTCAAAGTCACTCCCGAGAGGGTGGCACCATGCTTGGCACCTCACAGGCAGGTCATGATGGGTCCTGGGAGCCATCCTTGTGTTTCAGATGAGCAGGGTACGCACGCAGAGGGGCTGAATGAGCCCGTGTCAGCCTCCCGTCACTGTCACAAATACCAGAGACAACTGACTTTTATGGCAGAAAAGCTCCCTCCCTCTGGTTTATGGTTTGGGAGGTTTCACTCCATGACCAGTTGGCCCATTAACTTGGACTTATCTGGATCCAGGCCGTGAAGCACACCTCATGGTGGCTGCAGTATGAAGAGAAAGAGAGGAAGGGTCCTAATATTCCATTCAAGACACATCCCAATGGCCTAACTTCCTCCCATTCGACCCCACCTCCAGAAGTTTCCACCATCTCCCAATCACGATGTGGGCCACAGGCTAGCCATCAGCCTTAGGGGGACATCGGAGCTCCAAACTAAACCTACACGTGACGTCTCCTCCAATGGTACGGAGAAAAGGTCCAGGGACAACAGACAAGTGACAGTCCACAGCCTGCCAGGAAGGATTCAGAGAACCAAGTAACACAAAAAGATCGTGCAAGCAAACTCTCCAGACAAAGCCAGCCCCAGGGTGACAGTCACTGAGACATGCTACTCTGTCTTCTCTGAGCTCATCTGGCAAGTAGTGGGGACAAGCCTGTGTGCCAGGTGAGGTGTGAGCCATGACTGCCCCAGCCCTGGACCTCAGTGGGTACATAGTGTGTAGATGGGTGAATTGACTCAGCCAGCAGAGGTCCTATGCAGGGAGCCCCAGGGAGGCAAGGTGCCATAGTTTGTAACTATGCCTGAATCCCTTCCTTTCTCCCCACAGTCCCTGCTGCTGAGCTGAGCTGGGCATTTGGGTATCCGATCTGCACCCAGACCAAGAGCACCCTGGTGAGCTCCCAACTCCTCAATCCACAAATACTAACAATATTTTAACTCCATCAATATTGTCAATCCATCAGCAAAGCACGATGTCCTAACTGCTCAGCATTCACTCCCTAGGGTTCCTGAGTTTTCTGGCACCATGGAAAGCAGAGCTTGAGGGCCGAAGTGACCACAGTGGCCACTTCTTCATGGATAATCCCTCCAGCAGGGCTGCTCTGGTCCTGATCCCTCCAACAACTCCTAGTGTGCTCAGGGGGATCCAAGAGTGTGGGGAAGGAAGGAAGAGAAGCCCAGGATATGTCATTTCTACCTCAGAATGTGGTCCTGCTCTCAGAGCCATGGCTGTTGCCCTTAAGAGAGGGGAGCATTGTATGGGTCCTGGCTGAGGCCAGGAGGGGGAGGAAGTGGTGATGTGATTATTCAGAAAGCCAGTGTATGGCCTGTGATCAATTCTGAGGAAGAGACACACCATGTCTGTAGCTCCCACCTTCTTGTAAGTGGTCACCTCCCACACCATTCCTCTTCCTCCTCTCCTAGTCTGGAGATGTCCACACTCTAGATGTCTGTCTAGAACTTTGACCTGACCCCAACACTCCCCCCCTAGAGCCCACGGTGGCCAGAGGACTGTGATGACTTCCTCTGGTTGGCATGTCCCCAGTCTATTCTTCGAGCATCAGCCAGAGGCACTCCTTCCAAGCACAAGGCCACCAGACACCTTTCCTCACATCCTACCAGAGACACAAAATCCACACTCCTTCCTGGCCCTGCAGAGCACCTCCTCTGACCTTCCTCCCTCCCATCCCTCTGCTCCAGCTTCCCATGCAGAGCCCAGTCCTCCCTCAGCCCCTGCCTGGCCTATGTGGGGAGTCTCCCAGGGTTCAGAATGTCCCGTCCCATTCAAGGCTCTCATTCCACAGACATCTCCTGCAAAGCAGCCTGCACCTTCCCCATTAGGACACTTATGGCAAGTTCTACCATCTTGTCCTGTTCTTGTCTATTTGGTGGTTTGTTGTGTGTTCTCTCTCTGTATTCCCTGGGCTGGGAGGGGACTGCCCAGCCCAGCACCTTCTCTTCCCAGCCCAATGGATTACCTGCCCATATGTCCCCTCCATGTCCTTCAAGCCTGGGCTGCTCCCTGTGATCAGGTGTCCTTGGTTCCCACCCGCTGGCCTGGCCTGTGGCAGAGGCCGGCCTGTATTTCTGGAATGAGTGCTGGTCTGTGCCTATAACTGGCAGAGGGCAGCAGCTGCAACTGCAAGTCTGATTAAATCCAACAGAGAAAACCAGCAAGAGCCACTTGCTGTGTGTAATTTAAATCTAATTAATTGAGTGAGCATAGGCATGGTGTTGGGGCGCATAGAAGTATCCAGCCAGGGCCCCTTTACCTAACAAACAGTGGGTCCCTCTGCTTAGCTGTGACTTGAACTCCACTTGCCTGAGGGACACCAGAACAAGAAGATACCAGGTTATCTATCACCTTGAAGTCCCATGAGTCTCATTCAAGGGAGACAGTACCCTGTGACAGAGAGAGACCTGTGATAACGCTCGCTAGGTGGGCATCCAGCAGGGCAGGGAAAAGGCTTGGGTGCATCGACCAGAACAGGTGGTCAGCACTCTCTTGGGCCCATCACTTCAATATTGCCACATTCATGAAGAGCAACCGTATCAGCAAAGAGCGTACCAACGCCTTACACTGCAACCCATGTGCATTATAAGGCCTGTTCTCAGAGAGAACCCTGGGAATTCATGGTCTATAATTCATCCTGATTCTTTTCTATAATGACAAAATAAGTCCATTATTATTACTCCAACAGTTCTGTTAACAAATCTCCTTCCAGACTTGCTTCCCAGTCCAATGCCTCACCCTTTTCCTGGGAAGAGCACCTGGTCACTGTCCACTAACTTCCTAACTGCTGTTTGCTCCTCGAGGTAAATCCTTAGGAATCGGGCTGGAGGTGAAGAGAACGTGCACAGACAATTTTGCTGGATAATGGACTTCCCTCCAGAGGGCCCTATCATTCTGCATTGCCATCAACCTCGTGTGAAAGTTCTGTCCCTTGCAGGCTCCCTAAATGAGCGTGTTGGTATATGTTTGGATTTGTGCCAATCAGAGAGGCAGGCATCAATGACTCAAGGCTGTTTTCATTTATATTTTATTTGGTGTACGTGTATGATGTATGTGCACATGTTCATAAGTGCAGGTACATGCCATGACACACATATAGAGGTCAGAGACAATTTGGGGTGTCAGTCCTGGCATCCCACCTGATTTAGAGGCAGGGTCTTGTTATTTACCAGGGCAAATGTCAGGCTAGCTGGCCTGTGAACTTCTAGGAGATTCTCCTATCTCCCTTCTCGCCCTAAGCATGCTGGGATTACAGCACCCAGCTTTATATGGGTTCTGCGGATCTGAACATAGGTCCACACACTGGCATGGCTAATGCTTTATCCACTGAGCAATCTCCCCAGACATCATTTATATTTTTTCTTTAATATTTTTGCTTATTTATTTACAAGCAGAGAGGGAAGAGATAGACAAAGAGAATGGGTTCACCAGGGCCTCCAAGCCACTGCAAATAAGCTCCAGATGTATGTGCCACTTTGTTTTATGTTATGTTATGTGCATCAGGTTTTATGTTATTTATGCATTTTCAAGCAGAGAGAGAGAGAGAGAGAGAGAGAGAGAGAGAGAGAGAGAGAGAGAGAGAGAGAGAGCGCGCACCAGGGCCACCACCTTGTGGGTCTGGCTTATGTGGGTCCTAGGGAATTGAACCTGGGGCCTTAGGCACTGGAGGCAAGTGCCTTAACCACTGAGCAATCTCACCAGCCCCATCATTTATATTTTCAATAGATCCTTTTATCTATAGAGTCTAACTTCTAAGCACTGGACAAAAGGTGGCTTTGGCCCCTGGGGTCAAGTCCAACTTCCATCCCTCCCATGTGATCCAAACACAGGTATTCACACTTGCACAGCAAGGGCTTCATCCATTGAGCTATCTCTCCAGCTCTCATTTACATTTTTAACATCCTTTTATCTGTGAAGTCTAACTTCTAAGCCTTGGATCTAGTCAGACTTTGGCCATGGGTTTAAGTCCACCTGAATGTGCTGAGCTGAGATCCCAGTGGGGCTAGAAGTAGGGGGTGCACAGGCTCACCCTGTAGTCCATCCCAGCTTGACCAATGATTGATGCCCTGGCACCTGGCACAGGGAATGAGTGCTTGCAGCACGTTCTTCTCATTTCTGGAATAAAAAGGCTCCCTGCTGCCTTCAACAAGCAAAAGCAATTTTCTGCCATTTTGCTCTGATGATCAAGGGTGAGCTGTAGGATGCCTGCCATGATGCCGAAGTCCCTATACAGTGCTCTGAGTGGAGGTCATGGGCTTGTGGTCAGAGGCTGCCTGTGTGGTCGCCTGTGCTGGCAATGAAGATCTTTGTTCCCAGAGCTGTGTCACGGGAGGATGGCTTTAGTGGGAAGATAAGCACTGTGCCTCAGCCCCTGGCCCATCCCTCCACCCACAGGCTGTGCTGGAAGGGTTAAGAGAAAGTCAAGGTGCCCAAAGAACCACAGACAGGCACTGGGTCTTTGCAGTGCTGTAGGAGGCATCCTGACCACTGAGCCCAGCTCCTCAACTGCTTTCTGCGGGTCATGTGCACATTACTGCCTTTCCTGAGGCGTGCTCACTCCACTGCAGAGCTGGGGTGCTCACAGGTCCAATCCTGCAGGCCCTCTATGAGGACCACATGGCACCACACATACAGAGAACCTGGCATACAGTAGGTGCTAAGATAATGCTGGTTCCACACCAGAGATAGGCCCACAGATGCCCCTTCTAACAAGTGCTTCGCTTCTCACATTGGAAAGATGCTGTGGAGTGTGGAGGGCATGTGTGGATCCCCAGTCGGAGCAAACTTAAGGCTATGCCTTGTCAATCCTATTTATTTTATTTTTATTTTTTGTAGTACTGGGAATGAAACATGCTTGCTCATGCTAAGCAAGACTCTGCCACTGTCTCCAAGTCAAAAGCAAAAAGAAGGCTAGAAATGGAATTCAGGAGCAGATAATACAAGTGAGAGACCCCACCAAGCATTTGGGGTCAGGAGTTAGTGGGGTTCCTAGCCTCCCTAAGTAAGGGTATATCACTTTCTCCTGAAAGCCAGTGTGCCCTCCCTCTCCAGGCCTGTCAGACCCCATTGCTCCTCAGGGAAGACCAATGTATCTCTCTGAGAGCCTGGAACACAGTGCTGCACTGGACAAGCCAGGGGCTGTGGGGATGAGGACTGATGGTTGCTTGGATACACAGCCTGCCAGAGTCACGTGACTGTGCTGGTGGAGGTTCCCTGGGAAGGTTGCACCTGGGAGACACCAGCGTCCTCCAGCTGCTCTGTGACTTAATGGTCTGCTCACCAATTCTGCTCCTTCCCTACTAGTCTAGCTGACGTCGGGACAGTTTCAGAGAAGCTTGTGCCTCTGCCACATAATGATCGTATCTTTCAGGTCCATCAAGAATGGAGTGGCCTCTCGTGTCCTTATAAACCATCGTGCTGAGTCAGTGGGCAGCCTCAGAGTATGCGGATATGGAGAGCTGGGGTTTCGAAGTTGGGGTGCAGACAGAAAGCTCTTTCTCCTGCCAATGGTCACCTGGGTATGCCAGGAGTATCTGGACTCCATGTCTGCTGGTGGCCTCCTCTGGCCTGGAGTGCCCATCCTCACACCTGTCAGCCACTCACATCCTGGCTGCTGCAAGGGCTATGGATCCTGTCTATCTGGAATGATCTCAGTTCATCCCAACTGCCCTGACACAATTTCTACCAAAACCTTCCTTCTCTTGCAAAAGTCTTTCAACTCGAACACCTGTATTATTCTAATCTCAGCCAGCTAATGTTTATTTATTATTGCATGTGGTTGAGTGCATGTGTATGTATGTTTATTTGTATGTGTGTGTGTGTAGGCCAGGTTAACATGAATGTCTTCCTTGATCACTCTCTACTTACTGAATTAGGGCCTCTCATTTGAACTATTAGCTAGCCAGCTTTGTACTGGGGATCTCCTCTGTCTCCACCTCCCAAGTACTGGGACTACACTTATGTGTTGGGTGCTGGCTGGGGATCCGAAATCAGGTCTTAACATTTGCACAGTAAGCACTTTACCAGCTGAGCCACCGCCTTAGTCCCACCAGCTGATGTTTAATAACTGTCTTAATACCTTTTTACAAATCATTTTATTTAATCTTCATAACCACAGGCAGGTGTTATCAATCCTAAGTTACCTTTAGGAACAGAGTGGTTCAGCAATTTGTAAAGTCCAAGTAGGATTTGAACCTAGGGTCTGTAATTCCAGGGCCTAGTATCTCACTACTAACTCCCACTCGCTGGTCTCGACCATCCAAGCTCACCTGTCTTAGGAAGCCTTTACCTCTGTGGATAGGCCCTGTGTACGGCAGCTTTTGAGCTACCAGCTTGAATTCCCAAGAGCCAAGGCCACATGGACAGAAGGAGATGGAACCACAACCCCAGAACACAGCAGGAGCTTGGAGATAATTTGTGGCCAGTTGACTGCAGGGCCCAACTCTGCTGGGCTCGCTTCACGCATGTCCTTTCTGTAGAGAGACTCAGGGAGGGGGCAATCAGACTTGGGAGCCCCAGGACATGTTCCTCTCTCTAGCACCTGCTGGGAACAAGTTAAGTGACCTGCCTAGATTCTGTTCTTTACCAGTGAGGGGGATGAAAGGGGCTGGGTGTGTGGGGAGGATGGTAAGCTACAGTTTGCCCCTCTGGCCAATGGTGCATTGTAGGTGTTCAGAAACGGAAGGTCTCTTCCATGCGTCATTCTTCTCTGAGAATCTGGGCTGAGCCTGAAAGCACAGCGGGCACCTTCTTGTCGCTGTATAAGAATCTCCCAACTGCTTAGCTAAACAGGGAAGCCGAGTGTTCATGTGACACAAAGGATCTCATTTGAGTCACAATCCTCTTCCCAACTTCCCCCATCTGCTGCTAACAACCTTTGAGCAGCAACAGAGGTCTCAGACCTCTTTCTAGGAGCAGTTCAGAGAGCTGGCCTCTGTCTAGGAAAGTTCTGCTCTTCCAAACGGACAGTGTCACTCCCATACACCCAGTTACCTTGGTATCCAGGAACCTTCCTCCTATACAGACCTGACCTGCTTAGTGGTCATCAGCTGTCAAGGTGAAATTGTCCCCAAGCCTATGGCAGCTGGGGGAGCTGGCGTTCTAGAAAAGCACAAAGACGCACTAGCAGATGAAGAGACATCCCACAAAAGAACACCACTGCTTCAAGAAGCTTCCCTGGGGGAAGGGGGAGATCCCAGTATCATGAAGCTGTTGAACATCTAAAGAAGTGACATCCAGTCCCACTCCATGGTCACACATCTTGACCCTCCTCCCCACCATCAGTCACACTTCTGACCCTTGGGGTAGCCTCTTCATCAGGCTGTTGAGTGTCTCTGAAGAGTTGTATCTGCTGACCCTGGTAGCCTACAAGTGCCAAAAAGATGCCAACCCGGGATCTCAGAGTCATGAAGATCCAGAAAGATCTCTCTGACTGAGACCTGACCAGTATATGCCAAGCTTCAGAGCCTTTAGCAGAAATGGGCCACAGCTGAGAACATAGCAGTGCCCTTCACGTAGCTGAGACAAACACCCAACCAAAATCAGCTTATGGGAGGAAAGGGTGGATTTCAGCTCAGTGTCAGGAGAAGTTTCATCAAGGCAGGGAAAGCATGGCAGAGAAGGCAGCTGGCTCACATCATCACATAGCAACAGGGAGATAGCAGAGTGAGCGAGCTGAGCTATAAAAACCCAGCAATAAACCTCAAGGTTCACCCACAGTGACATACCTCCCCAGTAAGCCTGCACCTCCTAAATTGTCACTGGCTGGGGATCAAGTATAAGGCTTAACTGTAAACATGAGGCTGTGGGGGATGGTTCACATTCAAACCGCCTGAGTAGAACTGAAATTCTGCCAGTGTGAGGCTTTAGTAGATCTAGCTGGCTAATACTCAGCCTCGCATAGGTGCGTGGGCTCCAAGCCTGAAATTGGAGAGCGAGGCAGACTTGCTCACTCTTAGCCTCTAAGCCAGTTCCCTAAGGGCCATTCCCATAGAAAACTGCCAGGTTTGGCAACCTGGCCAGAGCCACCTGGTTGACCTCTCCCCAGGGTGTCACCAGGGCCATGAAGCCTGCTCTGCTCCACACTGAAGGAAGTGAAACCAAATTCTCTGGGTGACTCAGGCAGGGTCATTCAAGCTAGCTCGGGAGGCACATTCCCCTGGTGGTTTAGACACAATGTGAACACAAAGGTCACACACCAGAAAGCCAGGGCCCAGGAATATCACCCGGGCATGAGGACCTTCTAGAATCTGGCACAGAGCCATGGGAGGGACCTGTGAGGTTGTGAGCTCTCATTTTCTGAGTGCCTCCTCAAGGCCAGCCTGGGGGCCTGGCACACATCTTGTCTGTTATCCCTTGTCCCCAATCTCACTCCTGACAGGAGATGAGACACGTTAACAGCTGAACAGCCCCAGACACCCAAAGAACTGACCCCAAGTGCTCCTGACCCTGAAAGTGTTACGTCAAGCCCCTCTCAAAGACTCCATCTTGGGCCCACTTTCCGAAAGCTGTCATCCAGGGAGGGCCCACAGTTTCAGCTGCCACGACCCGTCTAGCACCATCCGACCAGGCCCCACCTGCAGGGCAACTGAGTCCAACCCACTGAGAGAAGCACTTGCTGGGCTCCACCTGGGGTATGACAGGGTCAGGGTCAGTGTGTGAGCTCTGGCTGAAGCCCTCTTTCCTTCCTGGGGCACAGAACCCTCTGGATTTTCCTGTCCAGAGCTCCTGGGTGAGCACTGCCCCAAGGATCACCCCAAGGTCAATGGACCAAGTGCCCCCAGGTGGGCTCCAGGGCCTCTGTGCCTGGGGGAGGGCAGCAGCCTCGTAGGCCGGTGTCTGCTTTCACACTATCTGTGTCCATCTGGCGGCAGGGCCTGCCCTTTGCGGAGGCCAGTGGCTTGATCTCTCCCCTCAGTTATTTTCACCCCTCCATGGCTCAGCCCCTCTGGGAATGGTGGGTGAGTGGAGGCTCCAAAGAATACTCAGTGCCACCCTTTCATTTTTTTAGGTGAGGCCTGAGGAGGTTGGAGGCCTTCTGTACACAGAGCTGTGGACTCTGCAATCCAGACTGCCTGCTCGCCATGAACATGGCCTTCAATCTGAAAGCCGGTCTAAAATTCACTGTTGGACACGCCCACAAATACCAATTATGCAGCGTGCTCACTAAACATGTATATCTTATCTTCTTCCCTTCCCTTCCCTTCCCTTCCCTTCCCTTCCCTTCCCTTCCCTTCCCTTCCCTCGTCCCTCCCTTCCTCTCTCTCTCTCCCTCCCTCCCTCTCTCCCTTCTTTTCCTTCCTCTCCTCCTTGCCTTCCATGTTGTAATACTGTGAATTAAATCTAGGGCCTCATACATGCTAAGCAAACACTACTTATGAGATAAATTATCCATCTCTCTTTTTACTTTTTGAGACAAGACCTTACTAAGTTGCTCAGGCTGGCCTTGAACTTGTGATCTTCCAGTCTTAGCCTTGTGAGTGGCTGGGATTCCACACCCATGCCATCAGGCCTGGCTCTTCCTCCTGCCCACAGCTGTTCTCTGGGCCTTGGTTGTCTCATCTGCACAGTGGACAGAGCACTTCACAAAGCTGCTGGAGAATCATCTGAATATCTGGGATGCATATACTCACTCCATGCATGACTAGCCTATAAAAATTCATAAATATGGCTGTCTATAAACTATATAGATTACATGTGCTTTGAGGATCAGCTTTTTCTTTTTGAGATCGGGTCTCATGTAGCCCAGGCTGGCCTTAACTTTGCTTTGTAGTTGAGGATGACCTTGAACTCTTGATCTCCCTGTCTCCACCTCCTGAGTGCTAGGGATCCAACCCACTGCTTCGTGCGTGCCAGGCAAGCACTCTACCACCTGAACCACATCCTCCGACCTCAGTGTTATTTTTAAACAGCATGATCACAGAGCCAGGGATTCGTCACTGCGATCTTTTTTCAACCATAGTACCTGGCCCAGAGCAGAAAGATAATGGTCTGTGGTAAATTGGACCAAGTTTTTAGCTCAGTGCCGAGAAAGATGTCTCCTCCTTCCACCTCCCATCATGCTCTGGGAACCAGGGCTTGTGTGGCTCCCAGGGCTGCTAGCAGCTTTCGTCCAGGCTGCTGGTGTGACCCTGAGGGCTTTGCACACCTGGTGCTGGGTCCCTTCTGTGACCAGCTGAAGCCAGGATGCAGGACACAAAGGCCAAACTGGAAGCTGCCACAGTGATGTAGTTTGTAGGGTAATGTAAAGGTCCTCTCCTCCAAAGCATCCCCAGGACTCCTAACTTACCTGCATGTCTATGGACACATATCACATGCATTTTCCTGTGTGTGTGTGCATGTGTGTTTGCAGTGGAGGTGGAGGTCAGAGGTTGATAGTGGGTGTCTTCCTCAACAGCTTTCCACCTTATTCCTTGAGACACAGACTCTCACTGCACCTGAAGTTCACCAATCCAGCTAGATAAGCTAACCAGTCAGCCCCAGGGATCCTCCTGTCTCCTCCTCCCCAGAGCTGAGATTACAGGCACGGGCCACTGCTCTTTGCTCTTACATGGGTACTGGGGATCCGAACTCAGGTCCACAAGCACTTCATTGGCTGAACCATCTCCTCAGCCCCTACTTTGCTGTTTTTAGAAGACAGTATAGAGTAAGCTGTATGCATGTGAAGT
>PVHP010005853.1:55000-63148 GCA_004024765.1 Zapus hudsonius
TTTTCATTACTGCCGCTTCTTGTAGCGCCTTGATTCACAGGGAAGCCAAACGAGAACTCGGCGGACACCAGACGGGCCCATGGGCTCTGCACGTGGTGGGGGTCACGCAGGGCTTAGGGGTGACTTACACATGCCCATCATTCAGAGCACCTGTCTCTTACCAACCCCTAACGCCAGCATCCCCATACTCATCCCTAAGGAAACTGAGGGACTAACCACGCCACTTAAACTGATGCCCTGGACCTGTTTCTAGTGTCTGCTTGTGTCCCTAACCCTCTCACAAGATGGACACTTCTGGTCTCATCCAAACTGAAAGGAGGAGCCGTGGGGCTGGCAGGGTGGAAGTCGGTGGGGCATTGCTTTTCCCACTATGAAGACACTGGTCCTTACCAAGTGCCACCCAGCATATGCTGCCAACTCTGTTCACACACGTCTCCTCATGATGGCACATAAATCCCTTTCCATGCCCAGCCTCCCGGTGCCCACATCTGTCTCCAGTTTATACACCAAATGCTGCGGCCGGTGAGGTGGCTTCCCTGTGACTTTGTAGAATTCTGGGCAGGATGATTGAGGTGGTTAGTGGAACCCAGTCTCTGCCTTTCAGGGACACTACAGCCTTGAGCTTGGATGGGTTCAGGGGGGACAGCAAGCCTGTGCTACTCTTAATGGAACCCAGGGAAGTGGCACTTCCAAGAAGATCCTAGGAGGTGTGCCCTGGTCCACATGTGATCCTAAGTATGTACACAAATCCTAGCACCTCACACTTCACTTAATTCTCACAGCCTATGATGCCATCACTCACTGCCTTCGTGATAAGACACACAGGTATTGCCATCACCCGCAGCACAGGAAGTGTGCTTCAGAAAGGGGGAGAAATTTCCCCAAGGTCACAATTAGTAAGAGGCAGAACCAGATAAGGCACACTCATGCCTGTCAATTTCCAGCTCTCGGTCGGCTGAGGCAGATGAGCAGTGAGCTCAAGTCCATCCTGGGCTACATAGTGAGTTGAAGTCCAGCCTCAGCTATAGAGTGAGATCCTGTATCAAAACCAAACCAAGACAGAACAAAACAGAGGTAGAGCTGAGGTTCAAGTTTAGGTTTGACTCCAGAGCCTCCCATCCCATAACTAAATGACCATGGCTTCAGTATCATGCGTCTGGGTTGACTCCATTTGCAGTGGACATGGCCAGAGGGAGGCTGAGGCATGCCGATGCGGCAGGAGGAGCCTCAGCTGCTAACGAGCACTGATGAGCAGAACCCTCATCAAGAGAGTAGATACCTTGGGTGCTCAAACTCAGCGATGGCTCCACAGGCTTCCTGAGGCACGTCATGTCAACATCGTGCTGTGTGGCTGCCTGCTCAGCCAGCCGTGCAAGGCACACACAGGGTCGGGTCAGAAAAACCTGTTGTGACAGAGCTGAGTCAAGTCCAGTTGAATCCATTCACCTCGTGCTGAGAGCTGCACACGAGAACACGGCTCCCGGGCCCCTACAGTGAGGTGTGGCCCTTAACTGTGGCTCCTTCCCTGGTCTCTCACGGACCAGAGAGAAACAGACTCCCCCACCCCCGACTACACAGCCTGAAATATTCACTGAGGAACAGAAGAGACAAAGAGATTCCTGAATCAGTGCTTTGGGGATCTTGCAGTGGCTTTAAGTAGGAAACCTGCTTTGGCTTCAGAGAAAAAAGCTTCCAGAACACTCACTGTTAGAGTAAGTGCAGAATGGGAAGCAGTCTCTCTTTCTCTTCAAAATAACCACAGGACCACCCTCCCCACACCCTAAAAGCTAGCTATTTTCTCCCCTAGACATTTTGGGACCCAACTTCTCAAAGCACAGGGCCAGCTGATAGCTTAGACCTTTCTCAAAGAAGCTTCCTGAACCCCAGAGTTTGGACAGGAAACTTGACAGAGAGAGGGAGATGAGTTATGGGGTCCTGAGCCGCTCCAAAGAAGCCAGACCGAACACATGGCTCACTGGTAAAGCGATTTCTAGCCACCTGGTTGAACTGGTTTGTTGGTCCATCTTCTCAAAGGGCCTTCTGCACACGCGCATTGTGTTGTCCCCTGGACCCAAGGCTAGGTGCCACGCTTCCCACAAGGAAGGTACACTATTCTGAGCCCTTTTTGGGAAAGCTCACCTTAGGAAACAGAAATGATATGGGGGATACAGATGTTTATTCAACAGAGCCTAACACACGCCCAGTCTCAAGTGGGGAGACTATGAAGATCCCCAGGAGTTGGGAGAGACCCAGGGTCCAGGTCCATCAAAGATACCCACCTGTCATTCACACCTTAAAGCTAGACACCCAGACTCAGCCACCATGCAGTGTGTGTGGAGGTCACCCTGGAGAGAATGAGGTCGCACCCAACCCCACGATGCTCAGCATTCCATGAGAAGGAGCAGGTGAGCCCTGCGGGAGCTGCCTTGATTTGCCACTGGTCAGTCACTCACCCTGCAAGGCCTCCTTGGCTCTGGCCAGCTCCTGTTCCTTCTGTGCCAGCTGCACCCGAAGCTCGGTGGCCGAGAGGACCTCGGAGCACTTGCTGCCCTGTGACTCCTCCAGGTCCTTGGCCAGCATCTCCTTCATCTGCCGCAGAAGGTGGACTTCCTCCTGGAGCCGGGCCACTTCTTCCCGCAGGAGCACTGGGGACAAGAGCAGACAGTCAGAGGTGGGAGGCTGACAGCTGAACGCTCACTCATCACAGCTGGAGACCTAGCTTCTCCCTGAGCGGTGCACACAGGACCTTCCCACCCCGGAATCCACTACCTTACTGCCAAAGGCTTGGGGCTGGCACCTGCAGAGACCCCTATCCTGCCACACGTTCAAGGGAGACCCTGCTACTGTCACTGTTCCATGAATGTCCACCTGATGGCCACGGTCTTAGAAGTGGGTGTTATGACCATGAGTCACAGCATGCTGGAGGAAGGTTTGGATGAGATACCTGATGACCCTCCCCCCACAACCTGAGGAAGGTATGGTCATGACTTCCACTTCTCAGATCAGGCCACCGAGGCTTGGAGAGGTTAAGGAACTCTGAAAGGACAGGTGTGACCCAGGTGGCTGAGTCAGAGTCTAAGCACAGTGTCACACTTGGGAAACAGCGCTCTAGGGCACACTCGTATCCTGAAGAACACATGCTCTCTGGGGAGGGGGGCTCTGTACCCCATTGACAGTGAGTGTCAGCAAAAAAAAAAAAAGAGTGGCATTTACATCCAGCCCTGTGTGTGAGTCCTGAGGCCAAGGAGACCCTGGGGTCCCCTTGGGACCTGGGAAGGTCCCCAGATATGTCACTACCCTTCTGGAAGATGATGTAGACCCATGGGAGTGCTGGGTACCACAATGCTGAAGGCCCTGTGTATGCGGGACTACAGCCTCATAGGAAGAGGGGCAGGTGGCACACGGGGGGTCAGGGGAGCACACAGGAGGGGCCGCATACAGGAACAGGCTGTGTGGACCCCCACAATGCCACTCTTAGGAGGTCACACAAGAGTAAACGGCTAAGCAAGGCCCATGCCTGGGATCCAGCATTCTGGAGGCCGAGGCAGGAGGACTGTCACAAATTCAAGGCCAGCCTGAACTATATCACAAGACTCTTTCCTAATGCCCTCCTCCCCCCACACCCCTAAAAAAGAGTGACACCCTCACCTGGGAGGCAGGTGAGGGTGTCAGGTAAAGGACTCCGTGATGAGCCCAGGAAGCATACTGGTCTGGTCTCTCTGCCTAGCCTCAGCTCCATGTGGTCCTGTCACTGTCCCCATCCACCAGCCTCCCAGGTCTCTGCCACAATACATCAAACTCTTCCATGCAGTCACCTCCTCATGTGACACACGCCTGCCTCCTCAGACTGGTTGTTTCCCCAAGATTTCCATGTTTGGGGGCTACTGCCTGGTCTACACCAATAGATGCAAGTGGGGACTTAGGAAGTGTCCAGGTCCGCCCCTGCCCTTGCTCCTGTTCCAGGCAAACGAACGCCAGATGGGTGCAGGCTGTCCAGAGGGAAGCAGAAGAGCCTGAGTTTCAAGAAATCCCAGAGGAAGAGACACACTGCCACACGCAACCTCCATGGGAGGGGCTTCTAGACAGAAGCCAGCATGAGCAAAACTGGAAAGCCAGAGGAGCCTGAGCCAAGAGGATGGTGGAAGAGGTCAGGTTATATCAGGCCTAACACCAACCCCTCTTCCATGCCCCCTTCACTGGCTTGCCATTTCTAGTAGTATTCAAGATTCTGGAATTTTCTTCCTGTGATGGTTTATATTGACTGTTGACTCAACAGGACCTAGAAGCAACTATGAGGGGTCAGCTGGATTAGGTTAGCATCTGGGTAGGTCTACAAGGGATTATCTTGATTAAGGTGGGAAGACCCACCTTGATTGTGGGCGGCACCATTCCATGGGCTGGGATCCTGGACTGGATAAAAAGGAGAGCGCTGGCTGAGCAGCAGCCTTCATCACTCTGCTTCCTCACTGTCGACTGAAAGTGACCAGCTGCCTCAAGCTCCTGCCACCAAGCCTCTCCACCAAGATGGACTGTGACCTGGAAATGTAAGCTAAAATAACTCTTCTTCCTTTAAACTAATCTTTTTCTTAAATTTTATTTTTGTTTTTTCAAGGTAGAGTCTTGCTCTAGCCCAGGCTAACCTGGATCTCACTATGCAGTCCCGGGCTGGTCTTGAACTCACAGTGATTCTCCTGTCTTTGCCTCTTGAGTGCTGGGATTAAAGGCGTACAATACCATGTCCAGCTAAACTGACTTTTGTGAAGTATTTTTTTCAGCAATGAGAAGTTGATTATATGTTCCCCATTATCAACAATCTCGATCTGCCCATCCTGACAGGGTCCCCTGTACCCACTTAACTGTCCCCAAGAGTCTGTCTCTGGATAGTGTGAGAGAGGACAAACATTTGCATGTTTATATTATATCACATGCAGGTAGTAGTGGCTTTTTTATTAGCTTAAGTTTTTTAAAAAATATTTTTATTTATTTATTTATTTGTAAGCAGAGGAAAGAGAGAATAGGAGCACCCGACCAGCCACTGTTACTGAACTCCAGATGCATGCACCACTTTGGGCATCTGGCTTTACATGGGTACTGGGGAACAGAACTCAGGCTGTTGGGCTTTGCAAGCAAACACTTTTAACCACTGACCAATTCTCCTAGCACTTTTTTTTTTTAAAAAAAAAAAGAAGAATAGTTTCCAGGCTTCCAGAAACTACCCTGAGGATGCCAGCAGTCCATGAAGGAGGCAGTGGGTCCCAAGAGACCTGACTCCAAATCCAGTCCCAATCAGTGTTTAGGCACTTCCTTCTGTAGAAGACGTGCATCTTTTCTTGGGGTCTTGGTTATTGGGCCTGATGTGCAGGTCCTGCCTAGTTGGAGCTGCTGGACTGTGCAAAGCAAAAACAAAACCTTCCGAAGCCAGTGAAATCTGAATTGTAGAGAAGTGTCAGATCAATTTCAATTCAAGCACATTCCAATCACTACACGGAACACATTCGTGTTGGCACGTCTTCATGTTAACCCAGATTCTAATTTGACTGAGAAACATATGTTTATCCCAGTGTGTTCCTGCCCTCCAATGGGGGTGGAGGGGATAGATGCAGGAAGCAGGGTGACCTCAGGGAGCAGATTTTCCTGAACACCCCTTGAGAGTGAGTGAAGGCCCTGAACAACAACTGCGCCTAGACTCAGTGGAGAGCAGAGACTTGAGATGGGGCCATTGCCAGACACACCTTCTTAGCAGGTGTACCTGGGCGCGCTGGGAACTGGTCCCTGGGAGCCTGGAAGAGGTGTGGCACTTGCAGGAGCCAAGTCTTTGGAAAACAGCTCTGGGGAAAGAGAAAGGCTCACGTGAGCTTACAAAGCACTGCCCTAGCTGGCTGGGCAGTGCAGAAATCCCAGACCTGCCAGGTACCTTTCTAGAACAAAGCCAAATTAGGACATAACCCTAAGTGCCTGAACCCCACACTGCAGTCCTGGGATCATGGAAAGTCCCCCTCCCTGAGCCTCAGCTCAGCGATTTCACCTGTGAAATGGGGGTAATGGAGGTAATCAAGACATCCAGGAGACTGGGGAAGTGGCTCAGTGGCATAGCACTTACCTAGCAAGCACATGGCCCTGGGTGCCACCACCAAAAAAGCACTTATATGTGCCTGGCACCTTGATCCCAATACCTGTATGCCACCAATATCTACAACTCGCTTTACCTTGAGCACAGAGAGAACCAAACACATTCCTCAAACAAGCTGCCGTTGGAAGGCTTGGCTTTCCATCTCAAAGGGACTTGTCTTCTGTGACCCTGGGCAAGTCACGATCCCTCTCTTGGCCTTCCTAATTTCAGTGTCCTTAGAATGACCCATATTCCTCATAATCTATATGAATGCTCTTGCTGATGCGCTTCTCCCCTTGGAGAAAACAGACTCCAGATTCCGGTCTCTAGTTGTACAGCTCACCGTGTGGCCACTAAGAACGGGTGGCTTGCTGGGTACACATTAATTAAAATAAAATGGCAAGCATGGCCTGGTTCCTGGGCTGCATGGGCCTCATTTCAAGTGCATGTTCTCTGATAGCACGGTGTGAATGGGGCAGACACCTTTGCTCAAGGCCCACCCTCCAGCTGAGCTATGAAGATAGCCAGCAATGGAAACAGGGCAAGGGGGTGACAGCCTGAGCTCAGGACCCCAAACTAAAGGAAGCCTTCACAGAGAGAAGAGTTCCTAGACAGACAAAGGACACTGTGGCCTTTCCCTTCTGTTCTGGGCAGCCACAGCCCTCAGACCCCGGGCAGGGATCCGTGGATGATGCAAAGATAAGAAGCTAAGAAAGTAGGAGATGCTGCCTGCCCCTTACAGTTGCCTCTGATGCCTCTTCCCCAAGGGCAGAGGGTGCAATGTGCCCAGCTGGTGGAGGCTGGATGGAACCTGTTGTTCTGTTCTTTAGAGTTTAAGAGCCACAAAACCCCCACCACGACTCAGGGAACTCAGCGGAAGAGGGGGCGGAAAGATTGTGAGAGCCGGGGTGGGGGAGACGATCCAGAGGCATGGCACCCCTCAGTAACAACACACTTGGTCCAGGAGAACCGGGCTGAATTCTAGGCTATCCATGGTCCCCTGCCCCAAGGACTGATCCAGACAGCCCACAGAGGAGGATATCCAGCTGTTTGGGGATGGGGAGGAGGGGGCATTGGAGATTTGGGGATAACAACTCATTGGTTGCCCACTAAATAATGTAACTCGTTATGGACAATAAAATATATATATATAGAGAGAGAGCCGCAAAACCTGCTTTTTTAAAACTGTGATTGCCACCAGGCATGGTGGCACACGCCTTTAATCCTTAGTATTCTGGCGGCAGAGGTAGGAGGACTGCCGTGTTTGAGGCCAGCCTAGGACTACAGAATGAATTCCACGTCAGCCTGGGTTAGTGTGAGACTCTACCTCAAAAACAAAACAAGACAAAAAAGTGATTTCCCACCCTCCTTTGCAGATAGGTCTGCCCACATGATCCAGATATGACCAATCAAGCATACCGAAAGTCCTTGAGGAGGGCTGCCTGCCCTTTTTCCCCTACATTTTACCTTAGAAAGTGGACTTAATGATGGCATTCCAGTGGTGCAATCAGTGAGTGCACGGTGCTTATATAAAAAGTGGACTTCGTGGCTGGGGCTGCAGGCGCCCCTGGTGACAGGAAGCAGTCACTAAGATTTCCAGAGAGTGACAGATTTACAAGCCCAGCCTTCCCAAGTCAAGGGCTAGAATGCAATGTTAGACTTGACATGTACTGGCTTAGCAAACACACTTTTGCTACACTTCCTGAGCACCCAAGATGCTACTCCAAACTCTTGTTATTTTACATGTCTTAACTAGACTAATCCTCATAATAATCCCATGATGTAGGTGCAACTTTACAAATGGGGGTTCAAGACACAGGATATCGATACATGACTGAGGCCAAGGTCACGGATGCAAAGAGCAGAGCCAGAGTTTGGACCTGGGTGTGGTGGGGGAGGGGAGTGTTCGACTCTAGAACCCTGTTTTTAGCTTCTCTACTGTGCAGAATTGAGTTCTGAGATGTATTCTGGAAACTGTGATGTCAGCTAATTTCCTTGTCCGACCTCAGGGTGTGTGTGTGTGTGTGTGTGTGTGTGTG
>PVHP010005854.1:7959-63266 GCA_004024765.1 Zapus hudsonius
AAAAAAAAAAAAAAAAAAAAATTATCTCTTTGTTTGAAAGTGTAGAGAGATAGAAGAGAGACAGAGAATATAGGCACACCAGGGTCTTAGCCACTGCAGACAAATTCCAGATGTATGTGCCACTTTGTGCATCTGGCTTTACGTGGGTACTGGGAAATTGAACCCAGGTCATTAGGTTTTGCAGGCAAGTGCCTTAACTGCTGAGCCATCTCTCTAGCCCTTAAATAGTCTCTCTCTCTCTCTTTGGTTTGTCCAGATAGTGTCTCGCTCTAGCCCAGGCTGACCTGAAATTAACTATGTAGTCTCAGAGTGGCCTCGAACTCATGGGGATCCTCCTACTATTTGCCTCCTGAGTGCTGGGATTAAAGGTGTGTGCACCACGCCCAGCTGTTTTCTCCATTTTTGTCTCATTCACACCATCATACATGGAACCCAAGGTATTACGCTATGTTCTCAGACCTCAGAGATGAACAGGTCCCAAGTCTTTCCTTAGAGGAACTCAAGGGCTCAGGAAGATCCAGATCCTAAGTAAGAGCCCACAGTACAGGTTGTCTTCCCCCTGCTTGCTTCTGGCCCACACTCCCACTCCATCCTCTGAGCCCCTTATCTGGCGGGAGGATGTCTGTCCTCATTTTAAAGATAAAGGAGTCCATGTCTACAGCAGAGTGTGGTCCAGCTGTGACTGTCCCTTCCTCCAGTCAGTTCCCCAAGGACACATCCATGTTGGCTGCCTCCCAGGCCTAGTGTGTTTTCAGTTCTCATACCCTCCTGTATGGGTGCGGGGAGGGAAGGATGGGCCCCTGCATGTCACTGCTGGGGCTGTCAAGGAACTGCCAAAGCCCCAGGCCTGCTGGGTTGGTCTGGAGAGCGGACCAGGGGGCCAGATCACTGATCACCTGCTCTGTCCAACCTTCCCTTCCCCAGCTGGGCTTCTCTTCTGGTTTATTTTATTATTTATTTATTTATTTTTAAGTATAATGGGAGGCTTTCTTTTAAAAAAAGGAAAGGAGAAGTTACAGAGATCTCCAGGCACTAGTGAGGAGAGAGCACATGGGAGAGGGTTTAACCTCATGGCTATGAAGTCAGGGGGTCTGGGCTGGCCAGCCAAGCAGGAGGAAGAAGGGAAAAAAGGTTCATGTGGGAAATAAGTCCCCACCAGGGCTGTGGTGAGGGGGCCTTACCTAGGCCTGGAGCTTCAGATGTCTCTCCGGTGGGCAGCTGTGAGGGAAAAGAGCTCTCTTCTGGTTTAAGGAGTGAGTGGGGGAGGGGGCTAACCTAGCAGGTGGCTAAATCCTGGGACAATAGGGAAGGCGGACATAAAGAGAGAGGTGTGGACATAAAGAGAGAGGTGCGGCCCTCCCTGAGAAGGAAGAAATTAAGTGGGGTGTGGGGCTGGCTCTCTGGACCCTAGACCCTGAGGTCAGACCTGGCTCAGTGGGGAGTTTTGTTCTGGGTGGGGACCACCAGACAGCCTTCTGGCCTGAGCCTAGAGAATGGCAAGTCCCTTTCCCCTTGGGAGAGATTTTCTCTTTACCAGGAAGGTGACTGTCAGAGCCTCTCTAGCTCCCTGACTGCTTTCTCCTCCCATTTTCTCCTCCTTTCTCTTCCTTGTTTGCTATACCCTCACATCCTGCCTTCCTCCCTCCTCCTTTCTGCGCTAGGATGTTCAAGACCTAAGTTCTAGTGTGGCTTTGCACACAGTTTGCATTGTGCCCCTGGCTGGGAAGTGCCTTTTCCTTCCTGGACCCTAATTTCCTCTCTATGAAAGGGTGATGGGGATGGAGCAGTGAGCTCTCAGGCCCTGGAGGAAAGGGCTTCTGAGGAGGGCCAGGCCCAGTGCAAAGGGCTGACGCAACAGATCTAGCTTTGGGTTCACACAGGGGAGGGAAATGTCAGTAGGGACCCAGCCAGGCAGAAGCAGGTGCCTCCTTGTGCGGAAGTGGAGCCACACAGTGCACTGGGCCTGGGAAAGCTGGTTCAACCAGCTCCTTGGATGGTGTTCTTGTGTGGGCAGCAGGGGGCTGGGCACAACGGTTAAACAGCTGCCCCTGTTCGGTGGATCGGGCCTCTCACTTAGGGCATAGTTAAAGCAATTCTGTGCCCAGGCACCCATGGCTCCCAAGCTCTCATTGAAGCAGGAGGTGGTGAAGCCAGTTTGGCCTTTTCACCTTAGGCAGGCCAACAGTTGGAAGACGCATGTGTGAGTCTCCACTTGAGATGTTTCAGAGAGTCAGAGGTCACCATCCTTTGGGGAGCTCCTGCAGCCTACCTTCCCTTTCCCAGGACCACTTTCCTCCATGGCAAGCTCCTGTGGGCTTACCTACTTCCATGTTTTGGCCTGGGTCTAGAGTGAGTCAGGGAGTGAGGCTTAGAATTGTTTTGAGACATAACTGGACAGGCTTTGGGGACCATACTTGATGGAGTCCTTCCTCAGAGGAAGGAGCAAGACATTTGGTTTTGAGTCTTGAGATTCTGTCCATCCTGTGAGTTGACCTTGGCATGTTTTTTCCCCCTCAGTCTCCACATTGATAAAACAGGAAGTGGAGCCTGATTAGAGTTGAACTGAGGCCACCAGCCTGCTCTGCCCACTTACCTAACACCAATAATTAACATCCACACTGAGGCAAGTTGGGGAAGAAAAGGTTATCCTAGTCATAGTTATCCTGGCACAGAATGGGGATATTGACTGCCTAGAACAAGCCAGAATCCAGGGCTTCCTCCTGAGAGCCAGCGAGGTGAGGGCTCCGTCCTAAGCCCATCACTGTCAGCTGCTCCTGATAGGTTGCATGTTCAGTGCATCCGAGGCAGGCTCAGGACTGCAGTGTGTCTTTGGAGGGGCTGTGGAGTGAGTTCATGGCTTGGCTAAGGCAGAGTGGTCCTGAGTGGGCAGAAGCAAATTTACCTGGGGGACAGGTGGGCTCAGCCTCATCTAATCTTCTCTCTCTCTCTCTCCTCTCTCTCTCTCTCTCTCTCTCTCTCTCTCTCTCTCTCTCTCTTTTATTTCATTATTATTTATTTATTTATTTTTGGTTTTTCAAGGTAGGTTCTTGCTCTTTCCCAGGCTGACCTGGAATTCACTATGTAGTCTCAGGCTGGCCTTGAACTCAGCCATCCTCCTACCTCTACCTCCTGCTGGGAAAAAAGCCATGTGCCACCACATCTGGCTAGCCTGCTTTTTTGTTTTTTTGTTTTGTTTCTTGAGGTAAGGTCTCACTCTAGCCCAGGCTGACCTGGAATTTACTATGTAGTCTCAGGCTGGCCTCAAACTCATGTGATCCTCCTATCTCTGCTGGGATTAAAAGCGTGCACCACCATGCCTGGTTTAGCTTTCTTCTTCTTCTTCTTCTTTTTAAAAATTGTATTTGTTTGCAAGGAGAGAGAATGTACATCAGGGCCCCTTGTGTATCTGGCTTTACCTGAGTACTGGGGATTTGAACCCAGGCCAGCAGGCTTTGCAAGCAAGCACATTTAGCTGCTGAGCCATCTCTCCAGCTCCCCCTTTTTTTGAGACAGGGTCTCATGTAGCCCAGGCTGGAATTCCAAAGTGTAGCCAAAGATAACTGATCTCTTGCCTCCACCTCCCAAGTGCTAGGATTACAGGTGTATACCACCCTGCCTACCCCAACTTGGCTTTTATCAACAGAGAATAGCTTTCACTGGTTCTGGCCCCAGAGCTGAATTACAGGGTGGGAAAGAGCAGGATTCCATTTGGCTTCCACCTCTCTCTACCCCCTGCAGCCTGAGCCCCTTCCCCTCATCCCTGCTTATGATTATCTAACAATAAATAGCAGTAGGGTCATCTTGCTCCTTAGCCACTCTCTCCTCACCAACAAAAGGGGGCCTTTCCTTCCTCAAGGCCATGGACAAGAAAGTCCCTGTTGAATACTGATTCCAGGCTCAGGCAGGCAGATAGAAATCCAGGCTCTTTTTAGGTCTCTGCTTTAGGTAGGTTCAGCAAATAAGCTGAAACTTAACTCCAGTTTCGCTGTCCTGATCTCTTCTTTCTTATTCTCCTTCCTACCCACTGGGACCTTCTTGGATCACTGTGTCCATTGTCTGGAGGCCCAGCATGGCTTTCTGCAGCAGCGCCCACCCCACCCATAGCTGTGGAGGACCAGACATCCCCCACTTATGGGGCAGGAGTCCTATGGGGCTGGGAGCCCCTAGGCAAGTTCCTGTCCCTCACTGCTTTAGTTTCCTCTTCTAGTAGTGGGGGTGGGGTTGAACAGCTGTCCCCCTAGGGTGTCTCCAGTTCTGAAGTCTCTTGGTGGTCCCCTCCTAGGCCTTTCTGTTGTTCAGGACTGGGCTGTCAACATAGAGCAGGAGGCAGGAGGCAAGGTGTTAGAAGGCCTGAGTGGGCTGGGAACTGGGGACTGAAGATTTCTGTTAGGTGTTGTAAGAACATCCTTGGAGACTCTGCAAACTTGAGTCCCTATGGGAAATGCCACTAGTAACCAATTAGCCATGCACTTGCCAATTAATAGATGTGTTGTTCCTGATAAAGGCATCCAGAGTTACTTCCAGCATGTAGAACCATGGCACAAGCCCAGTAGGTGCATTTTGAATATTTCTGATAACTTGAGTGAGAAGAAGAAGAGCACCATTGGGCTGGAGAGATTGCTCAATGGTTAAAGACACTTACTTGCCAAGCCTGATAGCCTGGGTTTGATTCTCCACTACTCTTGTAGAGCTAGACACACAAAGTGGTGCATGCGTGTGGAGTTCCTCTGCAGTGGCAAGAGGCTCTGGTGCACCTATACACACACACTCTCTCTCTTGCAAATAAATAAATAAAAGTATTGTTAAAAGAGGAGCAGCATGATCATGACATATTGTCTATATGTATGGAAGTTGTTAAAAAAAAAAGTTTGTTTTTGTTTTTTAAAAGAGAAGCCTGGCATGGTGGACACGCCCTTAATTCCAGCACTCAGGAGGCAGAGGTGGAGGATCCTCGAGGCCACCCTGAGACTACATAGTGAATTCTGGATCAGCCTGAACTAGACTGAGACCCTACCTTGAAAAACAAAAAAACAAAGAGAGAGAGAGAGCAATATAGCATGAAGAAGGCCCTGAGAGCATCCTTAAAGGGAAACTAGCAGAGCACAGGTAGATAGTGAGCGTGCTGTGCAGAGGTCAGGGCCTGTTTATTCTCCACTGACTGAGCTCCTTTAGCTTCTTCACACTGGGCATTCCTTGTTTCCTATGGAGAAGTGAGTCTCCCTTCCCTGCATGTCCCCACCAGATTAAAGGCAAAATTAGTCAAGGGCCTTTTCAATTATCTTTAATTAATTAATTTGTTTTTGAAGTTGGGTATCACTGTAGTCCACCATGATCTAGAACTCACGCTGTAGCTCAAGCTGACTTTGAACTCACAGCAATCCTCCTATCATATCTCAGCCTCCGGTGTCCTGGGATTAAGGCATGAACCACCATGCTTGGCTCAAGTGCTTTTTTTTTTTTTTTTTTTCTCCGAGGTAGGGTCTCACTCTAGCCCAGGCTGACCTGGAATTCACTATGTAGTCTCAGGGTGGCCTTGAACGCAAGGTGATCCTCCTACCTCTGCCTCCAGAGTGCTGGGATTAAAGGCGTGCGCTACCACATCCGGCTCAAGTGCCTTTAAAAAAATATTTATTTATAGGCAGGCATGGTGGTGCACACCTTTAATTTCAGCACTCAGGAAACAGGGGTAGGAGGATCACCATGAGTTCGTGGCCACGCTGAGACTACATAGTGAATTCCAGGTTAGCCTGGGATAGACCAAGACCCTACCTTGAAAAACCACAAAAAATTATTTATTTATTTGAGAGAGAGACAGGGAGAGAGAGCAGGGCCTCCTGCCACTGCCGATGAACTCTAGATGCTCCACTGTGCATCTGACTTTATGTGGGTCTTGGGGAATCAAACCCAGGCAGTCAGGCTTTGCAAGTAAGCGCCTTTAACCACTGAATCTTCTCTCCAGACCTTCAGGTATTTGTTTTGTTTTGTTTTTGTGTTTTTTGCTAGCCCAGGCTGACCTGGAATTTACTATGTAGTCTCAGGCTGACCTCGAACTCACAGTGATCCTCCAGTGTTTGCCTTCTGATGCTGGGATTAAAAGTGTGAGCAGTCATGCTCAGCTTTTGAGTGTTTGTTAATCCAAAACCGAAATTGCTTTCTTATTCATTCCAATTCTTCCAAATTGGGTACCCTGCTCAGGTTAGCCCCCATCCCCCACTTATCATCTGTTTACAGAGGACACTGTCTATTACAGTCTCCTCTGGATCCCCAGGGGGTTGGGATGAGGAATAGGCAAGTGGCGTCTGAGTGCTGTTTTAGAGTCAGAGTGATGCGGGTTGGAAAGCCAGAGAACAGGTTACGCCTGGGGCGCTGAAAAGGCTCTGGTGTAGACGTGGCACCTGATCCAGGTCTTGAATTATGAATAGCGATCCAGCAGGCAGGGGTAAGGTTGGAAAGAGCTGGGAGGTTGGATAAACATAGTCAGTGTGGAGCACATTCAAGGGCTAGCTTCCCCAGGCCTCCTGGGTAGGGGAATATGTATGGACTTTTTTTCTTTTGGTTTTTCAAGTTAGGGTCTCATTCTAGCCCAGGCTGACCTGGAATTCACTCTGTAGTCTCAGGGTGGCCCTGAACTCAGGCAATCCTCCTACCTCTGCTGGGATTAAAGGTGTGCGCCACCACGCCCAGTGACCTTTTTTTTTAAAGATATTTTTATTTATTCAATTTCAAGCACAGAGAGAGCACCAGGGTCACCACTTTGTGGCTTGAGCTTATGTGGGTACTGGGGAATTGAACCGGCAGCCCCAGGCACTGGAGATAAGTGCCTTAACCTCTGAACCATCTCTCCAGCCCTGTATGGACCTTAATCTGTGGACATTGGAGAGCCAGGCAAGGCATCCACTTTGGGGGATATCTTTGCAAACTGTAGGACAGACTCTCAGGCCAGGAAAAGTCGTGGAAACAGTGGGGGGATTGTCATAGCAGCCCAGAGATGGCATGAGTCAGTTTAGCAGATATGTGTCAGGATCTGCCTGGATCAAGCCCCTTTCTGGAAGGTGGAAGGCACAGAGGGACAGAATAGAATAGTCCTTGAACTCAGCTCATGGCCCAGGGTCAGGCAGTCACAAGGGTGTTAGGAATCCTCTGGGGTTATGTAGTACAGGAAGACTTCCTGGGGGGGGCTGTGGTGGAAGAAGACATCTAGCAGTGTTGGACGATGGGATGGGGGCTGACACATGTTTGGAGGGAAAGTGGACCTTTTTTTTGGGGGGGGGGTTCAGTTAGTGTCTCATTCTAACCCAGGCTGACCTGAAATTCACTATGGTGAATTTATATCAGGATGGCCTTGAACTCACAGCAATCCTATCTCTGCCTCCCCAGTGCTGGGATTAAAGGGGTGCATCACCACACCTGGAGAGAAAGCAGTAGGACCCCTTAGTTGGTGACCAGGGATAAGGATGTAGCAGGTGGCCATTCTGATGCAGACACTAGGGTGGAGGGTCTGGAGTTGAGGAGTGAGGTCTGAGTGCTGCTGTGGAGGGGCGTCCAGGGGGTGAATGGAGGAGGCCCGAGCCCTCACCTGCCTGTCCCTGCTCTGCTCTTACCCGCCAGGCGCCTTTGCCAAGGTGAAAGAGAGCCAGCGCATGAGCGACGAGGGCCGCATGGCCCAGGAGGAGGCCGATGGCATCCGCAGGCGCTGCCGCGTGGTGGGCTTTGCTCTGCAGGCCGAGATGAACCACTTCCACCAGCGCCGCGAGCTCGACTTCAAGCACATGATGCAGAGCTACCTGCGCCAGCAGATCCTCTTCTTCCAGCGCGTGGGCCAGCAGCTGGAGAAAACCCTGCGCATGTACGACCACCTCTGACCGTGTGGCCACCCCTTTTCACCCACCGGTCTAGCCCACCCCAGGCCTCCCTGTGCACCAGGGGGCTCAAGGGCTAGCAGGTGGGAGAGGTGCGCAGCCTGGTCCTCCTCCTGGGAGAGAAGGGCTTTTGAGGAGTCACAATTACTCCCAGGAAGTCCCCTGACTTTAGGAATGAGTGAAAAGGGAGGTATGGGAACTTTCTAGGCCGAAGCCTGGGCTGCTGGTCAGTCCCTAAAGGCCTATGATGCATGCTCACCCGGCCACCACATTGTGAATAGGGATCAGCAGGCAGTGGGCTCCGTAGACTGTTGTGGCCTTGTAGACACTGGGCACCAAAAGCTGGGACATGCCTGCCCTCCAAGAGTACCACCCAAAATGTCACAATGTATGTGACAGTAGACTAAGGGATTCATAGAAGTCCACAGAAGGGACCACAGTACTCTGCTGGTCAGGGGAAACTCCATTTAGTAGGTGACATTCTGGCAGCGTCTTGAATGACAAGGACCTGCCAGACATTAAGTGGGGTGAGCGACATTTTGGGGAAAGGACCAACATGGGTTTTCTCTTCCTTACCGTTCCCAAGCAAGTCTGGCGTTCTCCCCACAGGGATTGTGGCCTCTGTGACAGAGGGAAGGGACCATCTTTGCTCCTGGGTCCCTGGCTTTCCCTGCTCACCTGCATAGGGACTGCAGGCCAACTCCCTTCTGAAGGCTTTGACCCCCTCCACTGCTGAACCCCTGGCTTTTCCTCATTGGTGGGCCATGCAGCATCCTGCCTGCTCTGGTACAAGGTGTTGAGATAAGCCATGAACCACAGGGCCCTGTGGCACGTTCCTCGAGGGAACTCCCTATTCTCCAGGCAAACCCGAGTCCCAGGCTCCCAAGGCCCCAGGCTCTGTGACCTTAACTTCCAGAATCCGTCCTGTTGCATGGTGAGAACCGAGGGGAGGAAGCTAGGGACTCCAGACACCCTGCCCTTGGCTAGCCTCACGGTCAGATCGTGCCATTGCCTACCTATGTTTACATCCTCCAGGGATTACTGCCTCCTACCCCCAGTCCAGCAGTGTGTTGAGGGGGCTGGAGCTGATCCTGCCACCTTGTCTTCCTGGGAAATCTGGGAAGTTATGGACTGCTCCTGGTTACTGCTGCTTGACTCTTGTCTTTTTTTTTTTTTTCTTGATAAACCTTTTTACAGTTAATATAACAAAAGCTTGGCCTTTTCTGTTTAGATCCTAGAATGAGAGCTGGGAGGGGTTAGAACCCGAATTGTTCCAAGACCTACTGGACTAGATTCAGTGGTCTTGGTGAGCATGAAATCTGCTATAGAATCTCAGAAGGTTTGAGAAAGACTGTACTGGTTGGTGGCAGGAGAGGTGGTCCCAGACCCTCCTCATCTCTAAAATGAGTGGAGTCCCACAAAAGAGTTCAAGGTGCCATACTGTCTGTGTTGAGGATTGTAGAAGGAAGACATTGGAGGCTCTGTGTCCAGCATAGTCCTGGTGATGCCTACTTCAGCCTTGTCCCTGGAAAGCTCCAGTCCAGGGCAGGGAAGGGGGAGACGAAGCCCTGGGCCCCCAGCCCAGACTGTGGTAGTGTTCATGTCCTGTAGCTGTGCCCTTGGGAGAGTCATGGTCAAGGAGAACATGAATCATTTTTTTTTTATGAATCATTTTTTTTATAGGTGTGAGAAAAGCATGTGAATGTTGGTCCTCTTTCTGAGGCAGTGGGGACTGGGGTGGGGGCTTCCAGTGTCAGGGTCACCATGGAAGGCTTTTGGTTAGGTGAGGGCCCAGGGAGCCCATGGCAGGGAGGTGGGGAATGGGCCTTATTCAGGCCACAGCGTCCTTAGAGGAACTTCTGGAGTGGATCCCCCTGGCCCTGGGTCAAAATTAGGTCAGATTTGGGACTTTCTGAGGAATTTTCCCCTTCCCCCCTGCCTGCTTTCATTTTCCTACCATCCAAGGCAATTTCTGTCCTTAACTTCTCAGTGTTGACCTCCATGTAGCCTTGTGCAAAGAGGACTCTAGGCACTGGTGGAGGTGGGGTTCCTTCCTGAGGCTCTCTGGAAGGATGCCTGGAAAGCCCCTTGCTAACACTTCCTGCCCTGAGGAACAGTATTGCCCTCTTGTGCCTTGTGAGAGAGTCACTTCCATGCCTGTCATTCTCAGGATGGATTCTTTTTTTTTTTTTTTTTTTTGGTTTTTCAAGGTAGGGTCTCGCTCTAGCCCAGGCTGACCTGGAATTCACTATGTAGTCTCAGGGTGGCCCTGAACTCATGGTGATCCTCCTACCTCTGCCTCCCAAGTGCTGGGATTAAAGGCGTGCGCCACCATGCCCGGCTCTCAGGATGGATTCTTAGAGGGTCTCTGACTTGCAAGAATCACAGTGAAGGCTAGAGGCAGGTCAAGCCTGCTCCAGGTATCTTCGTTTCGGGCTGGGGGCAGGTGTATGTGTGGTGGGAGATGAGTTTTCTCTGTTTTTCTACCTGTGTGGTAGTGGGTTGGGCATTTAGAACTGTTCTGAGCTGGGCAGAATCTCCTCCAGCAGGGGACTGGGGATCATCGGTGGGGGCAGGGGGCATGCTGTGGCGTGAGGGCAGGACTTGCTGGCCTTAGTCACATGCCAGGCAGATGTTCCAGACTGAGCTGGGCCCAGCTGCCTCCAGTTTCCTCCCTCGGTTTGCTCGAGGGTGGAAAACAAGGCCTCTCTTTCTGTCCTGGGCAGCAGCTACCAGGACCTGAGGTGGGGGTGGGGGGAACCCCTGCTCCCCAGTCTTGGTCCAGCCCTGGAAAAGGAGTCTGCTTTGTAGCTTTATTTGGGGACTGGAGAGACAATCCTCAGATTCTGCATCATGACCCCTCCTGGATGGGGGTGGGGAGGGATGGAGGCTGTGATCCTCTGGGCCATGACTGTGCCGCTGGGTGGAGCAAAGCCAGGCCTGGGAGAGAGCCAGGTGGCCCTGCAGCCCTGTGATAGAGCCACATAGTCGTCCAGTCATCTGTGTGGCCACAGACACACAGTCCCCTGGTTATAGACACAAGCATACGCAGTTTTATACTACCTGCCCACAGGCTGCATCTGGTCGTGTATAGATATGAACCCTGGCCTCAGTACCACACACAACCACATATTTATAGCTGTGGCTGTCCATGCTCTGCCATCTCACTCTGTCCTGTGCAAACAGCCTTACACAATCTTCTAGAGCCACAGCGTCACAGCATAGCGCCACCTGGACTCTACTTGGGCTACTTCCTGAGTCCCTCCTCTCAGCTCATCAGCGATTCTAGAATACTTTTTTGTTTGTTTTTTGAGGTAGTCTCTCTAGCCCAGGCTGACCTGGAATTCACTATGTAGTCTCAGACTGGACTTGAACTCATGGCGATCCTTTTACCTCTGTCTCCCAAGTGCTGGGATTAAAGACATGCAGCACCATGCCCATCTGATTAAGAGAACTTTAAAGGACAAGCACTTCTGAGGGCAAGGAGTCCCTGAAGGGGTGTAAAGCAAGTTACAAGTGCTAAATGCAGGCCTATGCTACTAGATGTCTGGGTGTAGAGTCAGGATGAATGGACAGCATCAAGTTCAACTTCTCATTCTATGGGCAGTGTCTCTGAGGCCTAATAATGGTGGTAACTGGCTACCTCACCCAACAGGAGGGTAGGTTCCTCTAGGGCGGGCCAGGCTGCTCTGAAGGCCCCTGGCTGAACCCATCCATCAAAGCTCTGGGCTCTGGCACATCTCCCGGTTTGCTGCTTGAGCTGAGCTGCAGTGTCTACAGGAGCAGGAGCCAGAGTACGGTGGGCAGGGACCATGCCTGGGCGGGAGAAACATTCCTGCACCATGTCCTCGTCCTCAGAGCATGTGGGGACTAGGCCCGCCCGCTGAGTCAGGCCTCCGGCAGCCAAGCCCACACAGCTACCCCACCCAGCACAACCTGCTGCCCTCCGACTCCTTGCTCCAGTGCTGGGGCAGGAGGAGATGGTGAGCCTTAGCAAGAAGACCATGGGGAAAAGTCAAAATTTACCTCCCCCAGCCATAGCTGGGAGGCTTATTGTGAAACCCAGCTCCAAGGATCAACACAGCTCAATCCAAACCTGTTTCTTTTGGTTTTGTTTTATTAGTCAAACCCTAAGTTTTTTTAAAATAGCTGTGGTCTCCTTGGTCTGCACGTCTGCACGCCAGAGACTGAGAGATGGAGACACGGCCAGAGGGAGGATGGGCCTGCCTAGGCAGGGATGGACTTGAATCCAACTCTGGCGTCATCCCTTAATGTTGCACTGATGGAAGAATTCACGTAGGGTCAAAGGAAGGGGAGAGCAAAGGTCTGCTCCCAAAGTGTGAAGTCATGGGAGGCTGGTGTACTGGACAGGAGTTGAGACTTGAAGGAGGCCTGACAGTCCCCAGGGATGCACGGTGCTGCACGCAGTGACTCGGGAGCATTTATAAGTTAGTATAAATGAGGGAGATAACTTCATTTTTCTCTCCTGTCTTTTTTCGTTTTGTTTTGTTTTGGTTTGGTTTACAAGGTAGGGTCTCGCTCTAGTCCAGGCTGACCTGGAATTCACTATGTAGTCTCAGGGTGGCCTTGAACTCACAGCGGTCCTCCTACCTCTGCCCTCCCAAGTGCTGGGATTAAACATCAACATCTTTTTCGTTTGTTTGTTTTTCTAGGTAGGGTCTCACTTTAGCCCAGGCTGACCAAGAACTCATTCTGTAGTCTCAGGCTGGCCTCCATCTCATGGCGATCCTCCTACTTCATTCTCCCCAAGTGCTGGGATTAAAGGTGTGAGCCACCATGTCTGGCTTCATTATCATTTTTTGTTTTGTTTTGTTTTTTTTGAGGTAGGATCTTGCTTTAGCCCAGGTTGACCTGGAATTCACTGTGTAGTCTCAGGGTGGCCTTGAACTCACTGCGATCCTCCTACCTCTGCCTCCTAGAGTGCTGGGATTAAAGGAGTGCACCACCATACCCGGCTCATCAACATCTCTTTGATGTTCTGCTCTCCATCTTGTCCTGGCTGTCGCTGCTATTGTCAGTTGCTTCCTGTAGAGCTGACCTGGCGCTGGGCCTGCATCTGGCCCTGGTGGCATTGGGCCCTCCCACCACCCTTCCTTGATGCCTATCCTGAGGCTCTGTGGATTTGGCTCTTTCTCTGCTCTTTGGCACTTGGCACTCCCTCCAGGACTCCTGTTCTAAGGAGTGGCAAATGCCCCTCCTGGGCCTGTGTCCCCGCTCCTGTGGCTTGTGGATATCATTCCATGGCTCCCTCCTCAGTGAAGACCAGAGGGTTCTGGAGTTTGCTGACACCTCACGCAAACCCTTTGCCATCAGGGAGGTTCCTGTGGTTCTACCTGGGAAGGGGATCTAAGTCATACTGTCCCTGGAGCTCAACTTCCCTGGATGTCTACCCTTGCCCTGTGCAGCCTGTGGTAGACATTGGATGGCCACCCTGTGTGCAAGAGATAGGCGATATTGTACAGAGGAGGAAATGGGCCCAGCGAGGGTGATGGTGGAGCAGCCAGGACCAGGGTGATACAGTACCTAGTCTGGGCCACCTATGTTGAGAGGGAAATAGCTGGGTCCTGGGGCAGACTTTGGAGGTCGGCTGGAGTGTGGTGGGATCTGAGTCCCCTTACTGCCATTTGTCAGGAGTGCCCCAGATGGTGACGATATGAAGCTTCACCATAGAGGCCTGCAACAGGACTTATAGACATCAGCAGGCCCTGGCTCCTTTTCCTTCATTGCCAGAGGCAGGGCTGCAGAGTGACTGAGCCAAGTGCAAATCCTGGCCAGGCACACTTGCTGCAGGGGTGTCCTTAGCTTCTCTGTGTTTCCGTTTCTCCGTTTATACAGTGGGGTTCCAGGTGGCTGTTGGGAGGGTTCCATGAACAAACGTATCTGCTGGGCAGTGCCCGTACAACAAGCCCTTGCAGGAGTGGCTGAAATGATTAGCTTTGAGTGCAGCTGGAGCACCCAAGGAGAGAGGCAGAGCCAAGAATCCTGGCACCTTGCTTCACAGGTGAGAGAATAGATTGGGCACACCCTTGGAAGGCCATGGTCAATGGTCCCCCATGACCCTCAGGCCTTGGGTCTTGAGGGCCTTGCCACAGTATCTCATGGTCAGCAGCCTCCTTGGGCCCTCCCAGTATCATAGTATCCATGAGTCCAGGGGGGAAAGCTCACAGGACCACTGGCCATCACATACACCAGCACACAGGACAGAATGGTCCAGGAGCTAAGAGACCCAGGCTCATCCCCCAGGCCTCCCATGGATGGATTCACCGGGTGAGTGCAGGCAAAGTCCACTCATTTTCCCTAAACATCAACCTCGCTATGGTTATGATCTCACAGGGCCTCAGTGTGGGCACTGCTACTGTCCCAGGTGTGCTGTGTCCTCAAAGCCACACCAACCAGCCAGGCAGGGCAGGCCTCAGTGTGTACCATCGACAAGTTTTCAGTCTTACTCTGTTCCGGGCCTTGGGCTAAATGCCTGCCCTGAGTTACCTCACTGCCCACATGGCCTGCCAACATGCTTCAGCAGACAGTGGCCTGCAGGCACGGAGTCACTCGTGTGAGAAGTGCAGCTGCCTCGTGCAACCTGGATGGAGCCTGCCTGGGCTGAATTGTGCCTTCTTGCCAGCAGGTTAAAGGGCAGAGGGCTTGGCCCACAGACAGCGCTGAACAAATATTTGTTGAATGCTAATTTCCTATAGGACCTCAGACTAGAGAATGGGAGTGAGATCTGACTGTGGACAGGGGAGGCCAGGAGAAGCGAACTGGGGACAGGAATGGGACTGAGTCAGAGCTGGGTGTGGTGGTGCATGCCTGTCATCCCAGTAGTTAGGCTAATGCTGGAGGATCAGCTAGCCTGGGCTATGCAGTTCCAGGCTAGCCTGGTCTCTGTAGTAAGACCTTACCTCAACAAACAGCCAACAACAAAACAAGTCAGCTGTGGTGGCTCATGCCTAGAGTCCCAGCACACAGGAGGTTGAGGTAGAAGGATCAACCATGAGTTTGAGGCCAACCTGGGATGTAAAGTGAGTTCCAGGTCAGCCTGGGCTAGAGTGAAACTCTGCCTCAAAAACAAAACAAAACAAGGGCTGGAGAGATTGCTCAGCGGTTAAGGCACTTGCCTCCAGTGCCTAAGGCCCCGGGGTTCAATCCCCCAGGTCCCACATAAGCCAGACCCACAAGGTGGTGGCCCTGGTGTTCTCTCTCTCTCTCTCTCTCTCTCTCTCTCTCTCTCTCTGCTTGAAAATGAATAAATAAAACATTAAAAAAGGAAAAAAAAACAACAGCCAAAGGAAGGGGAGGTCTGCTTACAGACACAAAACGGCCTTGATATTCATGACTTCGCAGTGCCTGATAATACCTACACATAATGGGAGGAAAAGATGATGACAGCGAAACAAAACAGAGACTAATTGAGAGAGGGAGGATATATGAGGGGGGATGGGAATGGAATCATAGCGCTTTATGGTCTATAATTATAGAAGCTATCAATAAAAAGTTTTTTAAAAAAGAATCAGTAACAAAAATAAACCAGCCATGGTTGCCCCTCGTCCCCCCCAAAAAAAAACAACCCAAAGAAACAAAAGGGGGCTGGCTGGGGAGATAGCTAAGTCAGCAAGTGCTTACCTGGCAAGCCCGAGAACCTGGATTTGATCTCAAGAACCTATATAAAAATGTAGATGTTGGAGCCGGGCGTGGTGGCGCATGCCTTTAATCCTAGCACTTGGGAGGCAGAGGTAGGAGGATCACCATGAGTTCAAGGCCACCCTGAGACTGTATAGTGAATTCCAGGTCAGCCTGGACTAAAGAGAGACCCTCGAAAAACCAAAAAAAAAAAAAAAAAAAATGTAGACGCTGGAGCAGGCTGCCAGCTGTGATGACATGTGCTCAGGAGGTGGATGCAGGAGGATCCCTGGGCCCTGCTGGCCAGCCAGTCCAGGAGACATTCCACTCCAGTGAGAGACTTTCTCAAAAATCAGTGGACTGCACTATGTGTGCTCTGGCCTCCACACATACGTTCACACATATGCGTATGACCCCCCTCACAGAAGCGTGCACATATACATGCATTCAAAGAAAAGTGCTGGAGAGATGGCTCAATGGTTAAAGGCACTTGCTGGCCTAGGTCCAGGTCCCCAGTACCCAGAGAAAGAGCAAGTATGGGGGTGCCAGAGTCTCCTGCCACTGCAAATGAACTCCAGATGCATGCATCCCTTTGTACATCTGGATTTACATGGATACTGGGGAATCAAACCCAGGCTCTCAGGCTTTGTAAGCAAGTGCCTTTAATTGCTGAAACATCTCTCCAGGCCCCATTAATTTATTTAGTTTTTTTTTGGGGGGGTCTTATTCTAGCTCAGGCTGACCTGGAACTCGCTCTGTAGTCCCAGGCTGGTCTCAAACTCACAGCCTCTCAAGTGCTGTAATTAAAGGCGTGTACCACCACACCTGGCTTATTCCAATCTTAACTATTGTTAACTCTCAAATTACACATTACATGTTACAGTTTTTAAAAATTTATTTGCAAGGAGAGAGAGAGAGAGAGAGAGAGAGAGAGAGAGAAGGAGGGAGGGAATGGGCAAGCAGGGTCTCTTGCCTCTGCAAATGAACTCCAGATGCATGCACCACTTTGTGCAACTGTCTTTATGTGGGTATTGGGGAATTGAACCTGAACCAGCAGGCTTTGCAATTAAGCACCTTTAACCATTGAGCCATCTCTCCAACCCTGCTGTTTGTTTTTGAGACAGAGTCTCATGTAGGTCAGGCAGGCCTCAAACTCCCTATGTAGCCAAAGATGACCTTGAATTCCTAATCCTCCTGCCTCCACCAGCTGAATGCTGGGATTGCAGGTGTAAAGGTCCATCTCCCCTTTGCTGAGTAGCCTTCCTGGGAACTTCCTGGGAAACCTGGGAACAGTTTGGCTGACTCACTCACTGCTGTATTCTGTTTAGCCCCGCACCTGGGTCACAGCAGTTCACTTTGCACATCTGCATGGCTCTCTTGGCTCTTCTCTGTAAAGAGTACATGCACAGGTCATGCTTTGCATGTCTGTCACTATGCCAGTAAGGTTTGCACATGCCCGTGTGTGTGCATGGATGCATGTGGCAGTCCTGTGAATATGTGTGCATGAACATATGTGTGCTGCTATGGTTGCTAATGGCTGAAAGCATGCCTCCTTCCTGACATCATATTCCACAACCCCAGGCTCCTGTGACTCACATAGGGATATATTTCTCTCTTTCTCGGTGAGGCATGAAGAGGGAGTGTGTGTGCTGGCCCTACCCAGTTCTGGGTGTGTGTATGGAGGGGGGGGCAGAGAACCTCTCCCTGTCCTGTCCTGTCCTGTTCTTGGCTACTTGGAACCCATGCTATCCCCACTGGCAAAGTGTGGCAGCTTCCTTCTCCCTGATCCATAAACCTAGCCTGCATCTGGTGGGATGTGGTGTGTGTGTGTGTGTGTGTGTGTGTGTGTGTGTGTGTGTGTGTGTGTGTAATTATATATTATATATATAATTTATTTATTTGTTTGCTTATTTTTTGTTTTTTGATTTTTCGAGGTAGGGTCTTGCTCTAGCCCACGCTGATCTGGAATTCACTATGTAGTCTCAGGGTGGCCTTGAACTCACAGTAATCTCCTATCTCTGCCTTCCAAGTGCTGGGACTAAAGGCCTGCGCCACCACATTCTGCGTGGGGTATATTTGAATGAAGGATGGCTGTGTCTCATTCTACTGGCTCCTAAAGCTGTTTGGAGCAACTAGGGTGACCAATAAGTATTTGAGCAATTCATTTCATCTAAGCTGGGGGCAAATGAGGGCAGAGATCAGTTCTTGGGACTCCAAAGCAGCCCACTCTTCACACTAGCTCTGCATCTTAAAGGGCTGGCCCAGAAAAGTGGACAGAAGCAAAGTCCAGGCTTCCAGGCTCTACCCCCTGTCAGACCAAGGGCTTCATATAATTTCTCTGATACCCAGAGCTCCTGTTGAGACCCAGACTTGGGCCAGAAGAAGAGAAATGACTCACACACAGTCACAGAGCAACTCACTGGCAGAGCTGCCAAGGACATGCCTCTCAGCATGGGCTTCCCAGCACATGGAGAGAAATCAGAGACAGTGTGATGGGCCAGGGATGGCAGGCATGTGGGTGAGGCAGATACTGCCAAGAGCCAAGTAATTTAGGAGAGAGAATGGGAGCTAAGCTAGATCCTCTGGCCAGCCATTTGCCATGGGTGCTGGCAGGGACAGGAAATGGGGCTGAAATGAAGACCGTAGGCTAGAAAGCAGGCTCTGAGCTCCTCCAGGCCTCACTCCATACATTGTGGGCCAAGGCATCCCATCTTGAGTTAGAACAGGCAGGTGAACTTGTACAAGTTCATAAGGCAGAAGTCACTCACTGTCCGCTGTCTGTACTCTCCTTACATTCATGGATTCTGTTCCCTAGGCCATCATGAGGAGAGAGGCTGAGGTCCTATGAGGCTTAGGAATTTCTTGGGAGTCTCTAAGCCTTGCCAGGCAAAATGCCAAGGTGCTGTGCCCACAGGCTACCTGTCAGCAAGGTGGAGTCAGGAGGGGTACCTCCAGTCTGAGTCACTGCCTTCCAGGGTGCTTAGGCTCTGCCAGGCTTGTCACCTGTCGACCAGGGCCCAGGCATCACTGTTCCATGAGGCTTCTTGGGGTTCCCTGCTGAACTCAGCATCTTCAAGGTCTTTGCTCTGGCTAGCAGATCGGTGTCTCTGGCCCATTGCACTTGTCTGAATGCCTCTGGATGCAGGGAAGCCAGGGCTCAGACCTGCTGCCTCCGCAGGGTTTAGCTCTGCAGTGAGTCACTGTGTGTGTAGGGGCAAGTCATTCTTTCCTGGGAGGGAAGTTGAGACTCTGAATTTCCTGCAGGGCCCTCTAGGTGGGGAGAGCCGAAGGCTCCCTGGCTCTGCTCTTTCCTTGAGGTTGGCAGCCATGAGCCTTGAGAGTTGTTAGCCTACAGGAGACCATGAAGCTGCTTCCTGCCTCAGTGAGCTTTGGTGGGCTCCAATGAGTGCTTTATGAACATGCTCTGCCCATAAGGCTCAGAGCAAATCCATGATGGGTTGGAGGGAGCCATGGTAAATTAGGGAGGAATAAGAAGTTGGGTGTGGTGGTGCACGCCTTTAATCCCAGCACTCGGGAGGCAGAGGTAGGAGAATCATCAGGAGTTCGAGACCAGCCTGAGACTACATAGTGAATTTCAAGTCAGCCTGCGCTAGAGTGAGACCTTATGTCGAAAAAACAAAACAAAACAACAACGAAAGTGAGCTCTGAAGAGTCTGGGAGAGACAGAGTAAGTAAGTCTCCTGTGTATAAATTAAGAAGGGGGGTTTGTCTACCTGGGTATTGGCAAGCTCTTGATAGCAGAGCTGCAGTTGGGCTTAGTCAGCACCCTTGGGGTGAGAGAGCCAAAATAACCACAGTAGGGGGCTGGACAGATGACTCAGTGGTTAAGGCATTTGCTTGCAAAGCCTAAGGACCCCAGGTTTGATTCTTCAGTACCCATGTAAAGCCAGATACACAGGATGGTGCATGCATCTGGAGTTGGTTTCCAGTGGCTAGAAGCCCTGGTGTGCCCATTCTATCTCTCTCTCTCTCTCTCCCCCCCCCCTCTCTCTCTCTCTCTCTTTGTTTCTCTTCTGTCTCTTTCTGCAGAGATAAATAAAATACTAGAAAATAAAGAACCAGAGTAGAGGTTCAGTAGAGGTGGTCTGTGGACCAGAGGCCTTTGGCTTAAGGGTGTTTTTGGGGGAAGGGCAGTGTTATATTCTAGTGAGAGGTGTTTACTTCTGTCTAATATGTATATGGCCTTGGACACAGCAGTGGCTGGGTCAGGCTGGACTCTGCCATGATGGCGTGGACAGAATTGAGAATGTTTACTATAAGATGAGAAAGGGCTTGCCTTCTGCTTAGGCCAGGGAGTCAGCTACCAGGAGGAAAGGGGAGATTGGAGGGTCGTCTCCCTGCACCAGGGCTGCACACAGGCTGGGGGGGGTGTCACAGCTTGACATTCCTTCTGGGAGTATAAGGGACAGGACAGAAGCCTCAGTCTCCACCCTCTATATTATTATTTATTTAGTTTTTTATTTTTGATGTAGGGTCTTGCTTTATTTAGCCCAGGCTGACCTGGAATCAGTAATCCCAGACTAACATTGAACTCACGGTGATCCTCCTACCTCTCTAGTGCTGGGATTAAAGAAGTGTGCCACCATGCCTGGCTTTATTATTTATTTAATTAGAGGCACAGAAAGAGAGAGAGGAAGGGAGAGAGAAAAAATGGGTACCAAGCCTCTTACCACTGCAAACGAACTCCAGATGCATGCGCCACTTTGTGCATCTAGCTTTACGTGGGTGCTGGGGAACCAAACCAGCAAGCTTTGCAAGCAAGTGCCTTTTACCACTGGGCCATCTCCCAAGACCTCCTGCTATTGTTGTTGTTATTATTATTATATTAGTAGTAGTAGTAGGGTAGCATAGAATGAAAGAAAAAACCCTGAGACAGGGTCATGAGGTCTGACTCTTTCCAGCTCAGTCACTAACTGTGTGAACTTGGCCTGTCGATGCAATGAATTAGTTGGAGATAGAGGAGAGACCTTCAGTGCACCTCAGACTCTACACTGTGTTCTAATCACCCAGGGGCCTTATTAAAATGAAGTCTGACTCAGCCATCTGGGGTAGGACCTGAGGTGTTTTTGTTTGTTTGGCTTTGATTTTTTTTTTTTTTTTTTGAGGTAGGGTCTCGCTCTAGTCCAGGCTGACCTGGAATTCACTATGTAGTCTCAGGGTGGCCTTGAACTCATGGCGATCCTCCTACCTCTGCTTCCCGAGTGCTGGGATTAAAGGCATGCGCCACTACGCCCGGCTTGGCTTTGATTTTTTGAGGTAGGGTCTCTCTCTAGTCCAGGCTGACCTGGAATTCACTGTGTAGTCTCAGGGTGGCCTTGAACTCCCGGCAATCCTCCTACCTCTGCCTCCTGAGTGCTGGGATTAAAGGCTTGCGCCACCACGCCCGGCATAGGTCCTGAGATTTTCATTTTCCTTTTTTAGTGCTAGAGACTGAACTCAGAGCTGCTTTGCACATGCTAGGTAAGCACTCTGCCACTGAAGTTCTGTTCTTCCTTTCTTCTTTCCTTCCATTTATTATTCATTCATTCATTCATTTAAAAGACAAGACAGCATGAGGGCCTCTTGCTGCTGCAAACCAACTCTGCATGCAAGTGCCCCATTGAGCCCCTGGCGTTATGTGGGTACTGGAGAACCAAATCTGGGCCAGAAGGCTTTGCAAGAAAGCGCCTTTAACCAATGAGCAATCTCTCCAGCATCTCCTTTTGAGACAGGGTAGTCCATGATGGCCTCAAATAAGAACTTGCTATATAGCTGAAGCTGGCCTTAATTTTCTGATCTTCCTGCCTCTACTTCCCCAGAGGAAAGGATTGCAGGCTTGCAGCCATCACAGCCAGCATACCTGCTTTTTGTTCGTAACATGTCCCCAAGTAACGTTGATGCTCTTGGCTCATGGATCATATTCTTTCTTTTTTTTTTTTAATAAACATTTATTTCAATACCTTGTTGCACATTCACTGGCCATCTGATACAGTGCATTGGTATTTTTTAATTTATTCATTTTCAAGCAGATACAGAGAGAGAGAGAGAGAGGGAGGGAGGGAGGGAGGGAGGGAGGGAGGGCACCAGGGCCACCACCTTGTGGGTCTGGCATATGTGGGTCCTGGGGAATTGAACCAGGGGCTTTAGGCACTAGAGGCAGGTGCCTTAACCGCTGAGCCATCTCTCCAGCCCTTTTTTGGTTTTTCAAGGTAGGGTCTCACTCTAGCCCAGGCTGACCTGGAATTCATTATGTAGTCTCAGGGTGGCCTCAAACTCACGGCGATCCTCCTACCTCTGTCTCCAGAGTGCTGGGATTAAAGGCGTGCGCCACCACGCCTCGCTCCATGGATCATTTTGAACAGAAAAGACTATAGACGGTTAGTTACTCTCATTTGAACCTTAAGGATCCAAAAATTGGGTCACACAAGCCATGTGGGACCTCATAAAGCATCAGAAAGGCACCTTGGGATTAGCTTTAGGCTCTGGGCTAACAGAGCCAACAGTTCTCAGGTCGAGGGACAGGGGAGCTTCCTCTAACCCTGAGGTCCTATGTGAGTAGAAAACTCCCTTCTTGGTAACTGCCTGATTTAGCTAAGGGACACTTGGATCTGTTAGTGCCCTTCAAACATTTGAAATGTGAAGGAACACAGAATAACTCACTAATAATCCTCATGGCCATGTGTGGGGGGCCTTTGAGGAGATGACACCCGTTAGGAGGACAGCAGCCACCAGTTAAATACTATAATTCATTGCACTGAGGACAAAACTAGGTGGTAAACACACTCAGCGCCAGCTGCTGAGTGACCACCTCTTCCATGGAAATGCCTGGTGGTCTTGCAAGAGAGAAGGAAGCAGTCAGCCAGATAGTCCAATTTCAGGCTTTCCATTCACTGGCCAGCTCACAGCTCAGGGTTAAGGCACACATTATGGCTTGTTATTTACTGGAATGTCTGGGGCTCTTTAGGAAGGGCTGGGCAGATTCCTATCCGCATCTCCTACAGCATTTTTGGCACAAAATGCCATGCCACTGCCTGATTGCAGACTGCACAGGGTTAGGGTACACTCTAAGACCTAGGGTAGGACAGGCAATAGGTCAGGTCTACCCACTTGTCAGGAATTCCCTTTACATGCTATGAACAAGAATGGGAGACCCAACCAGAGAAATCTGGAGATTTACCAAGGTACCACCACCCTTTTAAGCTCCAGAGTCTTCTGGGATGCGAGGAAGATTCCAGCAGCCCTGGCAGTTCCCATTGGTTAGGGGAGGTTGGACTGGCGAGTGGAGAAGGCACTTCTCTGGCTTCCTATTGGAGGATGAGTGTTTCAACTCAGTGGACCCTACTACTGATATAGCAACCCTGCTTAAAGGGCCAGCCAGCTATTATAAGGTTCTCTTCTTTAGCACGTTGAGAATACAAGGATCTAGGTATCTGGCTCACAGCTTGGGTCCCTTAATAAGAGGGCATTCTGACCTCCTTAGCTCCTGGGTGTCTGGGAGGGCCACAGGTGAGGAGCATATGTTTCCAAAGCTTATGTGTGCACCTATATCATATATCATGTAGTCAGGTACTGGTATCTGGGTTGTATGTATGAACATTGTGAGCATGTGTTCCCATACACAGCTACATAGAGGTGCAAGTGCACATTGTGACAGTGTATATGTCAACTAAGTTCTCAAACCTGAACATGTGTCCACAGGTTGGTCCCCACCTGCAGGGCCTGAAAGGAGCAGACTGCTTAAAGGAAGGCAATGGTGTGTGTGTGTGTGGGGGGATTGTGGTGCTGGGGATGGAGCCCAAAGCCTTGTGCATGCTAGGGTCATGTTCTATCACTGAGCTACACTCCCACCCTTGGTGAGTTATCCAGTGGAGGAATTAGCAAGCTTCTTAAACTCTGAGAGTATATCTGAATGGGGCAAGGCCCCATATTTAGAGTGGGTTCCCAGCTTGGGTGTGCAGTGAAAGACCCTCTCCCAGGTCCTAGCAGGATTACTGGCATAATGCCTCGGTGCCAGCCCACCATCCAACCCAGGCTGAGGGCAGCAGATCTGTGTCAGCCAGTACCAGTGCCTGGGGGCAGGGCAAGCAAGCCAGGCTGTGTGAACAGAGGGTGTTGTCAATCCTCTGGGGGGAAATTGGAGATGAAGGCAGATCCTGTCTGGCGGGTCTGTCACCCCATCTCAGTTTACACTCTCAGGGAAACTGGCCACCCTGGGTAGAGACTGGCCCCATATACCAAGGCCCTGAGGATCCAGCAGCTGACCTGGGAGTGACAGAACATCAGGTGTGGCTTAGGGACACCCTTGGCTGGGTTTCAGCCTGAGGGGACCAGAGAGACCAAGTTTCTAAAAGGAAACTAGCTCAGGGAGCTCAGGATATTGAGGGTCCAGGGTCACTTCCAAGTGCAGGCCCTGGCCATCCTCTAGGGAGCAGTGCCCTTCAGTGTGGTGTGAAGAGCCTTGCTGGTCTTGTCTGCTCTTTGCTGTGTGACTCTAGTCAGGGGGGAAGACTTCAGGCAGCTGAGAAGAGAAACACCAGGATCCTTCTTTCTCACCAAGGTGTCCTAAGCCTTGGTGTCTGTCTTCAAGTCCCCCCCCCTTCCCTCACCTTTACTGCTGCAGCCATTTGAGGAGTGAGTGAGGAGGGACATGGAGGTAGAGACCAAGAAGAAGGCTAAGAAGGCTAGGGATGGGAGCATTTATTTTTATTTTTCCCTGAAGTTCTTTATGGAGGAAGGGCTTTTGGTCTCATCTCAACAAATAGCCCTTCTGCTCACATAGGTAAGGGCAGAGGATTTTGGGAATACCCCAGGAGGTGGAAATTCACCCAGCTCTGTCAACACCACCCTCCATGAAGTCAGGCTAGAGGGCCTGGCCCAGGGGAGTAGGGCTATCTTGGAAAATGGCCCAGTGCAGACAGACACAATGTACAGTTGTCTAGAGACTCCAAAGCACCATTTATCCAAGTTCCATGGGGCTCAGTGCACCCAACTTGCTTGTTTCTCAGTCCTCAGGGATGCACGGCCATCACAGTGGCCCTCCACACTCCCAGCCCAGGGTGCTCCAGGCTGCCCACCAATGCTTCACCTTGGGGCACTGAGGGTGCACTGGCTTCAGACCTTCCTCCAGCTCACACCCTCGGGGTCCGGCCTGGCTAACCCAGCACCATGTTAAATAGCTTCCTTGCTTTAAATAAACCATCCCCAGAGCAAACCACCCACCCTGCACCCTGAATATATTAATCTATCGGATAACCCTCTGCTCTGCTCTATGGAATGCCGTCCCCCTCAAACACCGAAGGGTGAGAGTTCTTCCCTCAGCCCCTAGGGCAGAGATAAGGGGAGGCCTGGGTTGGGGTGGAAAACCCAGGTAGTCTCTTCTCCCATCTTGGAAACCTGGATCAGTGTGACTTACCCAAGGTCATAGACCCAGACCCATCTAGGATGTCACCCTGGCTTAGGCCCTTTAGCCTTCCTCCAACCTTGCCCCCCCCCCATGGTTCTTCAACTCTGAGTGAGTTGAGGGAGGTCCCAGCTCTTGAATCCACTGTGGAGGATCCCCAGTCTATTTCCCAGTGCCCTCCACCCCTGGCATCTCCAGGTCTCTTTTGCTCTGGGGATCCTCAGGGCATGGAAGCAGTGGGCAGCATCTGAACCCAGGCCAGTCCTCACACCCAGTACTGGCCATTCCTGAGAGCCGGGTTTGGTGTCCTGCAGAACTGTAGCAGCTCTGGGTCAGGCTGACCTCCCAGTGGGGCTCCCTGGCCAGGCACTGCTGTGAGCGGGATGTTTTGGCCAGGCTCTACCTTGCGAAAGGTCTCTGTGTCGCCAGCCAGTCCATTGCGAGGCTTGGCAGTGAGCACCTGGACGTCGTGCTTGCCGGTCTTGTTGCGTTTGCGGAGGTAGAAGAGGAGGGGCAAGATGAGAGCCAACAGCAGGAGGACCAGGCACACGGGGATGATGACGCTGAACATGTTGGCCTCTAAGAAGCCCAGGAAGCCACTCCTGGCTGCAGTGGGAACTGGGCTGGATGCTGCCAGGCCCAGCTCGCTTGTGGGGGTGCTGCTTTCTGGCTTCCCTTTTTCTGTCCGAGCAGTCTCAGGGACACTGAGCAAGGTCACACCATATGATCGGGACTCATGGTAAGGCTCCGTGGCAAAGTCCAACAAGGCCACAGCAGGTGGGACACCCCTGGCCCACAGCTCCAGAGTGAGGCTGTCACCTGCTGGGCCAGGGGACCTACCCTCCGGCCTACCAACCTCTAGCCCCAGCCTCTCTTCCTCCAGGTCCTGCTGAGTGAATTGCTCCACAAGATGACTGCTGCTGGGCTCTGTCCGGGCCTGGGCCATGCGAATCACACGGCCATATTGGGGTCCTGCCAAGATCCGGAATCGAGGTACACTGCCTGTGCGGTTGGCTAGCTCACTGGCGTCTAGTACGGTGGGGTCCAGGCATAGGGTGGTACCCTGGGGCCATGGCCCACCTGCCCATACATGCAGCAGAGCCCTTACGGTGACGTTCACTGTGGCTGATGCGTTCACACCCCTAGCCAGGGCCAAGACTTTGAAGCGGTCATGAGAGGAGGAGAAGTTGGTGAAGGCAAAGACCACCTCCCCCTGGTCTAGCTGCTGCTGGCTGAAGGCAGAGGCGGGCTGCCCGCCCACCAGGAGCTGCCCATACTGGGGCCCCTGGGTGAGGCGGTACGCTGCGTCCGGCTCCTCTCGATCAGACACCACCTGGAGCTGCTGACTGCTCAGGGAGGCGCGCCCTGGAGCTTGAGGCACTTCCAGGGGTGCTTGCAGCAGCACCTCAATGGCAGATGGCATGACATCCACCACCAGGGACATGGGCAGTGGGGGGCTGGCCCCGTCAGACATGCTCAGCTGGAAGGTGCCAGTCACACTGCTTTCATTGGCCACGAAGGCCAGTCGCCCTGCGTCCACGTCGGCCTGCGTGAAGCGGGTCACAGGCCCTGGGCTGCCCCCCACTAGGCTCAGGAAGCCATTGTGGGGTGCCCGCTTTACTTCATACTCAATCTCCCCTGGAGCTGAGTCTGGGTCCACCACACTCAGCTGGGCTCGAGAGACAAGGGCACGGGAACCCCGAGTTAGCCGCAGTGGGGTGGAAGCCTGTGGCCTAGGGGGTCGCTCGTTCACATCCCGCACAGTGATGGCGAAGGCCTCAGAGGTTTGAGGTCCTGCCACCGGGGTCCCCGTTGGCCCCTGAAGGTGGGCCCGGAAGCGGAAGCCATCCTGCTGGGTGCCCCCACCACCGTGGGCATACATCAGCTGCCCTGCTACCAGCTCCGATTGCAGGAAGTGGGGCCTCCCAGCATGGAGGGGCTCCTGGGACACCAGCAGCTGGCCCCGGGTGGGGAACTGTGTGACCTGGAAGAGTACGTCATGCTGCGGGCGCTGGGGCGCTGGGACACTGGCCAGGAGGTTGGAGGCGTCAAGGGCAGCCGTGGTGATCTTGGCTCGTTGACCTTCGGGGACCCAGAGACCTGAGGGTGAGACAGACCCTGAAGGACTAGTCCACTGGAAGAGCCATGGACCCTCTGAAGGGAGACCCCAGGGCAAGCCTGTGCCTGTCTTTCAAGACTCCTAGATGGGTCACACTGTCCCTGGGAGGCCAAGGACCATGTCTTCTTCTGATGTCAGTGTTCTTCACCCACCTGCCCACCCCCAAAGCTTCCCAGGTCTTGGGAGCTAAGACAGAAGCTTCTGGCCCAGCTTGTATCCCTCCTCTCCCTGCACCCCAACTTTGCCACATCATATTCGTCACCTTTGTTTCTCCAGAGGCGGCTGGGGCGCTGGGGACAGGCAGCCTCGAAAGATACAACCACAGTAAGGGTGGCAGCCACATCCTGGGCAGGTGGTGAGGACAGCAGGAGTCCTATGGCGTCGTGGGCTTCCCAGAAGGGCTCAGAGGACACCTCGTGCTCATACAGAATATTCCCAGCATACACCTGGAGGGGACACCATGGTTGGATGGGACAGGCAGAGCCAGCCAATAGCTTCCTACTGGTCTCTACAACATATCCACTGTCTAGCCTAGCTTTGGGTTCCTCTGGCTGGACCCAGGTCTGCGGGTGTAACCTGCTAGCTCAGGAAGTCACCATTAGGCCCCTGTATGGTAGGGAGCCAGAAGCCTCAGCTCTGCCAGCTGCACAAATCCTCTTTTTTTTTTTTTTAGGTAGGGTCTCACCGTAGCCCTGGCTGACTTGGAATTCACTCCGTAGTTCCAGGCTGGCCTTGAACTCGAACTCACATTGATCCTCATACCTCTGCCTCCCCAGAGCTGGGATTAAAGATGTGCACCACCACTCCCTCTCAGCTCTTTACACTCATCTGTCCTGTCGATAGCTCCCACCCTCTCTTGCCTGCCAAAGTCACCACTTGGAGAGTCTCCTTCCTTCCCCTGGTATATCATCGTTCCCCCAAAACGCATCGTCTTTTTATTGTATAGTCATCTTCCATCTCAAAGAGGAAACCGAGCTCACGTTTTTTCTCAGCATTTGTCCCTCCCCTTTCATTGCTTCTCTTTGCAAAAGCCCACTGTCACCATACTTCCTCAGCTCGCTCCATTCAGGTGCTGTTGCCGTGACATTACCCATTCCCACAAAGAGCACTAATGACCCCATGCATTAGACCTCACTGACCTCTCAGTACCAACTGACGTAGTGGAGCTTCTGGAATGTTCTACTCTGGGTTTCCCTCTCACCCTGCTCTTCCCCCCAGTATGGTCTCTGTCTCATGCAGCCCCAGGGCCTCCAGGCCAGTCCACTCTCATTTTCACCTGAACCCCAGACTCAGATGTCCACCCGTGTTCCCGGCAGCCCATCTCAAACTCCATCGGTCTAGACACACCTGATGGACTTGTCCCCCAAGTCTCCACCGTGGTGACCCAGCTGTGCTATTCAGTGGCTCAGGAGAAACCCCGGAGGCCTCCTGGGCTCCTCTCCCACCCAGCTCTTGGCTGGATCATCACAAGTTTTCTGCTCTCTGTCCAATGCCTCTGCAGTGTGTCCTAACAAGGAAGCCGGAGGGAGCCTTTGAAGATGTAATCTTATCTCTCTATGTCTTCCAGGCTGGCCTCAAACTCCCAGGCTCAAGTTGTCCTCTCGCCTCAGACTTCCAAGTGGCTGCTGTATGCCGCTGCGCTTGGCTTGTTAACTCACTCTTTAATTGTTTTTTTAAATTTTGGTTTTCGAGATAGGGTCTCACTCTAGCCCAGGCTGACCTGGAATTCACTATGTAGTCTCAGGGTGGCCTTGAACTCACGGTGATCCTCCTGCTTCTGCCTCCTGAGGGCTGGGGTTAAAGGCTGGGGTGGAATGTCATAGCCGCTCACCATTTGACCACAAAGACTCTGTTCTATGACTTTGTCACTCCTGTGATCTGACCTCCCGCCCTATAGCAACTCCCTGCCAAACCTCATTTGCTCTTTAGGGTTACTTATATGCTGGACACCAAGTGATATTTTTCTTTTTCATTAAAAAAAAAATCTGAGGCCAGGCGTGGTGGCGCACGCCTTTAACCCTAGCCCTCAGGAGGCAGAGGCAGGAGGATCACCGTGAGTTCAAGGCCACCCTGAGACTACATAGTGATGTCCAGATCAGCCTGGATTAGAGTGAGACCCTACCTCGAAAAACAAAACAAAACAAAAAATCTGTTCCCTCCCCCATGTCTAAATGTTTCCTGTGCCTTATCTCTTGGATTTTTTTTTTTTTTTCCTGTTTAGGGGAGACACAAGGAATGACTTTCCTTTTAGTACGACAAACTTGTGCAATAGTAACCAGAACCAGAGCCTAGAAGGTCTGGGAGGGAGCCCAGCAGGGCTCGTGCTGTGGGGGCGTGAGCTGTCTACCAGGGAAGAGATCCTGCACTGGGGAGGCAGCTGATCGTCTGTGGTTTGCTACAAGAGGCCTTTTAAGAACCAGAGAATCAGGTTTGTGTAAAATCTAAGCGGTGCTGACAACTGTTATAATGTGCGGCCACAGAGAATCCATCTGCATGGCAGATGTGCCCGAGGACAGAGGACTGCCAGTCCTAACCCCTAGCCAGGCTGATGGGCAGGCTGAGGGAATGGAGATCCCACAGTGAGCTCGGAGACCTTCACCTGCCTGTCCGTCCTCCTTCAACAAGAACAAGAAGTTTCTGGATGGGATACGGACGAAACTCAGGTCAGGGTGGGGAGAGGGCCCTCCAAGCCATGGGGAAAGCAGCATCCTTAGGTGAGGGGACTCTCAGATGAGCCGTTCCAAGGCTTAGCTTGTTTTAGTATTATTTCCTTTTTTGTCTTGGTTTTTTTGTCTCACTAGCCCTGTGTGCTGAATAAAGCGACCTCGGCTCCATAGCATTTCCTTCTCTACAAATGGGCAGTACCTGCTCTGCCCCATCCTGCCCAGGACAATGGTGCTATAAAGCCACTGCCCAGTCGTGCCCTGTCCCCTCCCCCTGGAGGAGAGTCCTTGCCACGTAGCCTCTTCCTAGCCTCTCTGGGTGGCAATGCCAGCCCCGCCCCCTGGTGGCCAGGCAGTCCAGCCTTCATGTGCTAGAGTGTGGGGGAACCCTGGGTTAAAGATGGGGGGTTGCTGGGTAGGGGTGTGTGTGTGGAGAACACTCATGGCTGTATCCTATTCTCTGCTTTTACCTGGCATTCGAGGGTAAGGCTCCCAGTACTTCAGGACACATGCTGCCCCAGCCACTGCTGTACTGCGGGGAGGGGCAGGAAGGAGCCCTGGCATCTGTCAGATCTCCAGGAGAAGAGAGAACAGAGGCCCAGGGTACTTGTGTGACACACTCACTAAAGCACCTCGGTCATCTTAGCCAAGCCTCCTGTTCTCTCTCAGCCACTTGCTGGGTGAGGCCTTTGGTTTTTCCTCTGTTTCTCAAACTTCCTGGGAGGGAGCTTACACTCTGATGGGGAGAGAGAGCCTCTGAGGTAGGTGGGGGAAGGGACCTGGGGTGGGCTCTGCCATTTTCAAGGTCAGACCCCTCTGGAAGGTTTCTGGAGCATCATCGGAGTGGAAGGTCAGCTCTGTGTCCCCCGAGACCAGTCCTCACCCAGAACTGACTGCAGTCATGGGTTTCCACACACACAGCCTCTAGGTGGGAACACCAGCTGTGTTGACGGCCCCATATCTCCACCCTGCCCTGGTGGAGCTCTTCTTCCTTCTGGAAGGGACAATTGCCTGGCACTCAGAGCCTTGTACCCTGTGAGGACAAGAGCTGAGGACATGGGGTTAAGTGATGGCTGCTGGCCCCCAGTGGCACTTGGCACAGAGTCCTGCTATCCTATCAGTTCAGTTTGCCTTGAGACTGAGAGTTTTAATTCTTTTTTTTTTTTTTGGTTTTTTGAGGTAGGGTCTCACTCTAGCCCAGGCTGACCTGGAATTCACTATGTAGTCTCAGGGTGGCCTTGAACTCACGGCAATCCTCCTACCTCTGCCTCCCGAGTGCTGGGATTAAAGGCGTGCGCCACCACGCCCGGCCCTGAGAGTTTTAATTCTGACGGTGATCTGGTATGCCCTGGGTGGTTAGCAGCTTTCCTCATAGCCTGGTCCACTCAGCTGCTGAGCCTCACCTGTCCCCTGGCCAGCTTGGCTCCTCTCAGCTTTACTCCTAGGCCTCTAAACTCTGTCCTCCCGAAACAAGCATGGCCCTTACTAGCTGCTGGGGTATCATCACTGCTCCTTGGGGTGCCCCATTTCCATACTGCAGCTTCCTTCTGGAGGCCCAGCTCTGCATTTGAGCCTCGCTCTGGGCCCGAAGCTCAGAGCGCCTGCCTTCTCCCAGTCGCTCCTCTTCTGTGTGCACGGGACACATGTGGGTGTGTGTATGTTCACATGCTCATATGTGTGTGGGCACATGAGTGTGTGTAGATCAGAGGTGGACCCCAGGTGTCCTCCTCACTCGCCCGGCTTGGTCTTATTTTTGAAACAGGGTCTCACTCAACCCGGAGCTCACTGATTCAGCTAATCTAGTGAGCAAGCCCTAGGGATTCTCCTGCCATCTCCCTGGACTGCGCAGGAGCGCCACTGTGCCCAGCCTTTATGTGGGTGCTGGGACCCCAATCCAGGTCCTTGTTTGTGTAACAGGCACTTTACTCACTCAGCCATCTCCCTAGCCCCTCTCTGGGCTTCTTGACCAAAGTCCCCACTTGCTCCAACCTATCTGGTGGCTCCTGGGGCCGAGCATGGAAGGCCTGGACCATAGAGAGATCAGTCATGTGGTGGGCTGCTTGGGGTTAGATGGGGTCTCCATCTTGGCTGAGGAGTGTGGCCCTTACCTCAGCCTGAGTGAAGTTCACCAGGGGCTCTCCAGCACTGCCCTGCTGGGCATGTAAGAGCCGGCCGAGCCGAGGGCCCCGTACCACCCTGTAGAGCAGGTGGCGGGCATCGATGCCCGTGCTGGAGCTGGCTCTCAGGCTCTGGCTGCTCAGCGGCTGCAGGGACTCTGCAAGGGGCAAAGGGGCTGTTAGTCTTGGGGAAGAGCCGAGGTAAGACCAGCAGCACCCCCACCCCAGGGCCACCCTCGGCGCTGCCCCAGCTGGCCAGCATGCAGGAAGGTCTCACCTGGGCACACGGCCAGTGTCCTGCTGCCCTGCAGTGAGAGGAGCACCTGCTTCTGGGCCACCACTCGGAAGAAGTGTCCACGGGAAGTGTGCACCCCATCGGAGAGGTGGAATCGGAAGCCTCCATCCAGGGCTCCTGAGCACAGGGATGGCGCTGAGTCCTATAGGCCCAAGGTGCTGCCCGAACCCCAGGGCATCCCCCTGGGACTGAAGCTCCCTCTCGGGACCCACCTCTGTGTGAGAACAGCACCAGCCCACCATCCAGTTGGGCCTGTGTGAAGCGGAGGACCTCAGTATCTGGCGCCATGTGCAGCATTACCCGTCCATTGCTGGGCTGCTCGATGGTGTAGACCAGGTCTTCAGGCCCCGAGTCGGTGTCTGTGCTCCTGAGGGCCTCGGGAGGGATGGGCACAGTGGCCCCCTCCCAGACCTGGGGGTACAGACCCGTGAAACTTCTGCCCACTCTGCCCACCACCTGCCCTCTGCTTCTGACCCGGGACTGCCCTTGGGGCCCCATCCTAATGCCCCGAGGCCCCGGAGGCCCGTGCCATCCTGGGCTCCCCTGCACAAAGGGCCTACCCCTGTTTCTGTGTCCTCAGGATCCCTTCTCTCCAACGACCCCACCCTGCCTGTCCTTCCAAGGCCAGCTCTATTCTCTGCCTGTCAGGCCCCTGTTCACCTCGCAGAGACCCCCAATCCTGACCCATGGTGCTGCTTCACTTCTCTCCTCTCCTGCCACACCTGCCTGGCAGGAGAGGGCCCAGGACAGGACTAGAACCGTGGGTCTGGCCTAGCCAGGTACTTAGAAATGGGTTCTCTGCCAGCTGAGGGCTGGGCAGGAGGTGCAGAGAGCACAGAGGGGAGAGCCTCAGGCCTGACCCCGAGCACAGAGGGTGCTCTTCCTGTACCTGCACAACGTCATGCAGGGCTTGTCACTGGGGCCACATTAGGGAAGGGAACCCCTCTACCTAGGAAACAGCGGTGGGGCATCCCTGGGCTTTTCCATCCTACTGAAGGGACCTCAGAGCTAGGCTACTGGCCGCAAGCATGGGGAGATGGCTCCACCTGGTGGTCATCCTGCCACATAGCATTTCTGGCCTGTGCTTCCAGGCATCCCTTGGTCTAAACTCAGTGTGGGTGTCATACCAGCCACCTCCCACAGCTACATTACATACTACAAAAGACTCAGCACCCCATAACACAGACAGTCCAAACTATCCTCTTCTGGAACTTTCCACAGCTGTTGCTGGTGGTTAGTCTATGTCCCGGAAGCTGGCATTCAAAGCCTGGTCCATCCACTACTGTGCCAGTGGACTTGCCAAGCTTCCCTCTTCCTGCTCTGCTAGTATTTTTAAAAACTTTAAAAGTATCTATCTATCTATCTATCTATCTATCTATCTATCTATCTATCTATCTATCTATCTATCTATCATCTATCTATCTATCATCTATCTATCTAGAGAAAAAGAGAATGGGCGCATCAGGACCTTCTGCCACTGCAAACGAATTCCAGATGCCACTTGGTGCATCTGGCTTTGCATCGGTCCTGGGGAATGGAACCCAGGCCGTCAAGCTTTGCAAGCAAGCACCTTTTACTGCTGAGCCATCTCCCCAGCCCTCCACTAGTATTTTTGTGACCATGGAGTTCTATCCATCTCTGGGCTTCAGCCTCTATGTCTGTCACTCTCTGGGCAGGAGCATGGAGACCCCAGTTATGGCTGTCATAGTTAAGCTCCCCACCTGAAGCAAACCCTTCAGGGCTTCGAAGGAAATGTTGTCAGGTGTTTGGGTCCTGAGGTTAGAAAAGCCTGTGTTACAGGTCATTCACGAGCTTGTCCACTGTGTCCACTGTATATGTAAGTGTTCAACAATGAAACCTCACAACTGTGTTCTGTTTTCAGCACAATCACATATTTCTTTCCAACAATTTAGTGTGGCAGTGAACCCATTTTGCAGAGAAGGAAACAGAAGGCTCAGAGAAGAGGAGGGAAGAGAGATGGGGTGGTCCTAGGGTGAGCTTACCTGCAGGCCTGTGTTTGTGGTGAGGGTGGGGGGTTGGTCATTAACAGGTAGGATGGTGACCATGAAAGCCACGGGGTGGCTCTGGCGATCCATTTCTGAGGCATTCGCCACCAGGACAAAGCTGTCTGTTAGCGTCTCGCTCCCGTCATGCACGTAGCGGATCCGCTGCTCTTCCACCTAGAAGCAGGCCCAGGGCTGGCTGTCAGGCTGCAGTCAGCCTGAGACTTACCAGAGTTCTTGGGCCCAGCATCCTTTCATGTCCTGCCATGGGGTTCAAACTCCTTCAGACCCCCAGTTTCTATGGGTGGGAAGTGGGGACCCTAGGTTCCATCTTTCAGAGGAAGGGGTAGACATGCCACAAGGCAGGAAGCAATGCTTTCCCATCTCCTTTTGTAGATATTCCCAGACTGGAGGACCCAGGGCTGGGTTGCAGCCCCGGGGTCTCCTAAGCAGCCATACCTCTCTCCAGGAGAAGGTGCTGAGGGTCCCATCTTGAGGTTGGTCCTCTCTCTGCAGGGCCCCGTGCTGAGGGGCCTCTAGCACCTGCAGGTCAAGGCTCGGCAGTGTGGGGAAGAAGGGACCAGTGATGCTGAGCAGCGGAGGGGCCAGGGTGCGGGCACCACCCTCGGGGACACTGAAGTTCTGGGCTTCCAGGGGGATGACTGAGGGCAGCACCTCCAGCTCCACCCGGATGCCCTCGAGGGGGGTGCCTAGGCCCGAGGCCACATCCAGGGAGAAGGAATCCCTCCAGGCCTCAGGGCGAGAGTGCAGGTAAAGGACCCGGCCCTTGTCCACCGCCTCCTGGGAGAAGCTCTGCACGGGGTCCAGGCTGGGTTGCTCCTCGGCTGAGGTGCCATGTGATACCATCACCAGGTAGCCGGCGCTCGGAGGGCTCTTCACTGAGAACAGGATGTCCGCTGGCAGCACTGCCTCCTGGGCGGCCTGGTCAACAGAGGTCACATGGACACATGGGGCCACAGGGGGCGGGTGCCGTGACTCTCAGCCAGCAGAACAGGCTCAATTTTCACACGTCCTTCATCCCCAAGACATTGCTTCTCATGCACACTTGGGTTTACACTTAGAACAACCAGATGTGTGGCTGGCCAGAGGGCCATATGCCCAGATTCAGTAGCCCGGCTATTGTGAAGATCGACCACAAGAGGGCGCTCCTACCACTCCTAGAAGCACAGACTCCCACACTCCGGGCGAGGAAGGTCCATCCAGCTCATTGGTGACTCAACACTCTTCCCTTACCTGAAGATCTAGCCATAAAAGGTCTCAAATCAACCCCAAAACACACACTTCTGATTCTATGCCTTTTCGTGGCATGTTCCTTCTGCCTGAAATATGACCTCTCCTGTCTTTGCTCTTGACACCCTATATGTTTCAAAGCTTGATTCAAATGTCGCCTCCCTTTCCTGACATCAGACATGTTTTTTCATGGTGTGCCCAAGAGTCCAGACTCCCAGAAGCAGAAGGACCTTAGAAAGGACCTTGGTATAAGACCAAGAGAGGGCAAGGGTCTGGCCTGAGTTATGGAGCAAGCCAGTGAGCCTGCTGTGATGGCTCTGTGAGCTCCTTGGGTGGTTAGAAGCCCTTTACAGACCTCACAGTATCAGTATGGGTCTGGGAAAGAGCCCAGGGCATGAGATCCTGAGAGGCAGCAGTCCTCCGGGCACAGTAGCCACGGCAACCTCTCAGGAACTTACTAGAATACAGATTCTTAGGCTCCGTTTCAGAGATTTCTGTGGGTCTGGCTGAAGCCCAGATTCTTCAAGGCTGGCCGCAGCACAGACTCATATGGGTATCTATGTGGAGATGTCCAGCTCATAGGCAGATGCACGTATAATGGATTTTCCCCAAAGCTTGTGGGAAGACAACACACCCAAGGCACATGCGTACCCACTGCACAGCCACCACAGTCACACCCCCTCTGCCTGGTCCTAGGCCCTGCTCACCACCTCCAGCTCCTTACCTCTAATTGGTCCTTTCTGATCTCAGCTGCTTCCCCCTGAAAGACGTAAATCTTTTTGTGCCGGACCAGTTGCAGTGGGGCCAGGGGACCCTCTAGGGCAATGGTCACTTTTAAGGTGGCATCCGTGTGTACTGGCCCTGCTTCCACAGAGAGGCCCAGGGTGTCGTGAGGGTTGAGGCTGCCATTGTGTCTGTAGAGAATGGCTCCATCCAGCAAGTCTTGCTGTGAGAAGGTTGTGGCTGGCTGGCCGGCCCGGAGCAGCTGTCCCCAGCGAGGGCCAGCTGTGACGTGGTAGTGGACCTCATTCCCGCTGCGGACATCCAGGTTGGTGTCCAGGTGGAGCACAGCTGTGTCAATGGTACCCTGGCCTCCTTGAGGGACCACAAGGCTGGAGCCATTGGCCACACGGAGATAAGGCTCGGAGGCCTGTACCTCCAACATAGCAGTGGCCTGGTGCTGCCCATCGGACACCTGCAGCTGGAGCCAGCCGTGGTCAGCCCCTGAGTGCACGAACAGGACTTGCTTCTTCCTGAGGTCCTCCTGAGTAAAGCGGTAGATGGGCTGTGTGGGCTCCTCGACAGCCACAATGCTACCAAACAGGAGGTCCTTGCGGGTCAGCACCAGCTGGGCATCAGTGAAGCCCGAGTCCACGTCACTGAAGGCCATGTCATCTGTAGTCAGCAGCCGCTGACCACCTCGGGCCACGTGGAAGACGCGGCTGATGGTCTGCACAGGTGCGTGGTCATTTACAGGCTGAATGGCCACTCGGAAGACACCACGCACCTCCTCCCAGGCCATGTCACCACTGCCCTCCCCCTGGCGTGTGGCCACAAACGGGATATCGTCCTCTGTGGTCTCGGAGTCATCATGTTGGTAGACCAGCTGGCTACGCATCAGGTCCTCGTTGGTGAAAGATGTCACTGGGGTGGCCTGGCCCTGTCGTTCCCGCCAAGCTAATCTACCATGGCGGGGTTGCTCCATGACCTCGTAGAGGTAATTGGCACTGTTGAGACTCTTGACGAAGAGGTGGTCAGCAGAGATGACTCCTTCCCCACCCTCAGGCACCACAAGGAGGACGTTAGTGAGGACAGGAGCATCCGGGTCACCACCAATGTGGATGGGGAAGGTATAGAGTGGGGAGAAGTGTGGTGGAGCTGTGACTCGGAAACGGAAGGAGTCATCAGCTGCCTCAGAGACCCGCACTGTGGCCCCGTAGGTCACCCTGCCGGCCTGCAGATCGTCCTGGCTAAAGCTCTGGCCATCTGACAGCCTTGTGCCCTGAAGCTGAAGATTACCTTTTCTGGGTGCCTGGATCAGCTCATAATGGAAGGAATGGGGGTGTGAGCCTGTTTCTTCCTCCAGGGTGGCCTCTAGGTGGGCCGGGGTGAGGGCCTCCTGATGGGAGTCCTGAGTGTGCAGCGGCTCCAACCTCAGCATCCACACCGTGGCCCTCTGGATGGTCACGGGGAAGGACAGGTTGCTCAGGGTCTCTTGGCCCACCTGTACCTCCAGGGCCAGGTCTTCCACGGTGTCTTGGGTGTGGTGTTGGGGATCGGTGCTCAGGTACCTCACACGGCCCTGCTCCACATCACGCTGGTGGAACGCCTGGGCGGCCCACCACTCGGCACCCTCCACCCCACCTGCTCCCTGTTTCTGCAGCTCCCCAAACTTCAGGGCGCTGGTGACTCGGAACAGCACGCTTACATCCTGCCCCACGGCATTGGTCTCCACGGACAGGTTGGCAGGCAGGATGGGTGCTGAGGAACCCTGGGCCAGGTGCAGCCCTGTGTTGTGACGGATCCGTATGGCCGGCCGGACAGCCACTACTCTCAGTGTGGCAGGGGGGCTGGCTTGCATCCCATCGCTGACTCGGAACGTCAGATCCTGTGCAGGGCCACCACGGTGGACATAGACGATGTTGCCTGCCTCTAGCTCCCGGCAAGAGAACTCTGTCACCGGCTGCCCAGGCTGGTCTCGATGCTCCACAGGAACGCCAGTGGAAGCACCTAGAAGCTGGACGGTGAGGCTCTCACAAGCAGAGTCTGGATCATACATCTGGAAGACCTCAGGCCCCAGCGGCTTCTGTGTGTGCTCCAGGATCACCATAAGGCTGCCGTGCGGAAAGATGATGCGGGGTGGGTCGTTGGCAGGGTTCACTTGGATGGGCAGGATGTACGTTTGCCCCCTCCGGAGACAGGAGGGCACAGGGACTCGAGCCGTCACTGACACCTCCAGTACCATCTGGTCAGAGGTGTCCTCGGAACCATCGTGGACAAAGCGGGCCTTACGGTTCACCACGTCCAGCAAGGTGAACATTTTCCGGGCTTGGGCACCTGGGATGTCCAGTTCCAGATCACCGTGTCGCGCCCCCCGGCTCACGCTGAACAGCACCTGGGACTTGCGCAGCTCGGCCTCCGTCAGGTCCAGCGTGGGCTGCACATGGCGCCACTCCAGCCAGGCTGTGCCACCCTCAGCCACCACCAGTGGGCTGATGTTCAGAAGCTGGGTGAAATTGGCAAAGACAGGAGGCAGCTCTGGCTCGGGAGCACACGGTTCTGGCAACTCTACGGCTGGCCAGGCCTCTGGAGCCTGGGTGGAGAAGGCGTCGTATGTGCCATAGGTCTCTTCATACTCCTCTTCCTCAGACCTGCAACCAGCCGCCATGTTGCGGGTCAGCCAGGCATCCCGGAGCCCCTGCCTCTGGCCATTGACGATGAGGTCTTCCATACAGCCCTCCAGGGAGGCGTTGATAGTCCCTGGTGCCAGGCCCAGACGGTGTTCCTGGAGGTGGTGAGAGGCCTCTGCATCCAGCCCCCCCAGGAGGAGATTGCCACGTGGCTTCAGGTAGCTGAGGACGCCACGGTTGGAAGTACGTGTTGGATACTGGTCTACAGAGATTTCCAACCGGTGAGCATCTACGTGCACGTTGACCTCATGTGGCTGCCCATCGGCCACGGGCACACTGTTATGGAGTAACACGGTGCCCTGGCCCTTCTCCACTACGGCCCGCAGGTGACCATCGAATATGTCCACATAGATGAAGTCTCCCCGCTGACCCCCTGCTTGGAAGGCCAGGGGTGCCTGCTGACTCCATGTGGTGAGTGTAAACTGCAAGGTGCCTTCCTCCTGCGTGCTCCAAGCAGGGAAAGCAGCCAATGAGTGGGGCCCAGAGAAGCCCAGGGCCACTTCGTCTCCAGCAGAGAATTCCTCAGCACAGCCTTCATGCACGTCGGGGGTCAGCGGACGGAGGAGGCTGCGACCATTGAGGGTAGCTGAGTGGAGGCAGCCCCTCAGGGGTCGGCTGGCTCCCTTCAGGTAGGGAAGTCCAAGCCTCCCAGAGCCCCCCACAAAGAGCCCATAGGCAACTTCAAGGGGGGCTTCTGGAGCTGGGGCAGAGGTGTTCAGCTGTCCATCGATGGACAGCGCAGCCCAGCTGTCGGAAACAGTGAGTGCCACGGTGTGGGGGACGGAGTCGCTCAGCAGTGTGTCTGCTGGGGTTTGCAGCCTCAGCTCCTCCTGGTTCAGGACAAGTCTGACCTGGGGTTGGGAGTGACACTTTGAATCATTACCCTGTACGAGTACATTTGGGGTTCCCTGTGAAAGGGGCCTTAAGACAAGAGCTTCCCATAGCATCCCTCTCCCCTCCCGGTGTTGTTTCTGAACAGTGCCACAAGTGAACAGGATGGACTCAAGGTCCCGATGTGGTTCAGACCCGAACCTCATTCACAAGGGTTTATACCAAGCACGATGCTCTCTGAAAGAACCACCTTATATATTTTCCCTTCTTCCCTAGGGTGAGAAGTGCCAGAAAACACACCTCTACAAAATTCTACCTCTGGAGTAATGGGTACTTAGGAATCTCTTGATAAGCTTCCCCCCTCTTCAGTAGGATAAAATAGCTTGGTTCACTGTACAGAAAATGCAGTGTGTTTTGAAAGTCTAGCAGAGGAAGCTCCCTGTCTGGGCTGGAAATCCTCTATGAAACAAGCACCAGAACCAGCTCTGGTGTGGTGTCCCACAACCAGGTGGCAGATGGGTAGTGGCAGAATACAGGATGTTGGGAACCCTAGCTTGGAGCACCCCTGTTAGGTAAGCATCCCTGTTCCTGGAGGAGGAACAGAATAGCATGTGTCAGGCTGCATCAGGCCACGTGTGGACTGAGAGGCCACGGCAAGCAGATAGCCACGCTGGGACTGTGAAAGCAGATGGTCCAAGTCTGTATTAAGATATTGGGTTTGGGGCTGGAGAGATTGCTCAGTGGTTAGAGGCACTTGCCAGATGCCCAAAGTGGCACATGTGTCTGGTGTTCATTTGCAGTGGCAAGAAAACCTGGTACACCCCTAGCCCCAATAAATAAATAAATAAAATAAGATAATGCCTTCCCAAATTGTTCTGAGAAGACTCACAAGAGAGCCAGCTGACTCCTCACTAATCAAGTTTGTCTTAAAGCATGAAATGGGAAAAGGAGAGGTTGGTGGCAGGTGGTGTTGTCACTGCTACGGTGACAGATGGCACTGTGTGCTAAGGGATGCCTAGGGAGAAGTGGGAGCTCAAGGGAGAGGGCATAGGCCAGGCAAACAGCAGAGGGCACTTCCTGGGGGAGAGGATAGAGATGTCAAGGAGAGGTGAGGGCTGGGCAGGCACGGGGTAGGGAAAGACAGGCAGGGCAGTTAGCAAAGCCTCGAGCCCTATACCACAGAGGGCTGAGGAAGAAAGCAGTTCAGTGGGCTCACAGCCCAGAGGGCCAGCTAGTGGTTGTGAGGAGAAGCGATCCTGGAGACAGCTGGTGGGCAGAGCCTGCGTGCCAGGGACTCACACTTTCTGGAATGCTACGATCCACCCACAGTGGAGACCCCAGGGTGGAGGTGACATGTACAAGGCAGGCAGGGGCCATTCTAAAGTAGAGAAGGGATCCCAGGTGGTCACTCACCTGCAGCTGTCCAGAGGAGAGTTGTAGTAAGAGGTGGTCAGCCTGGCCCGCTGCCAGGAGAAGCAAGGCTTCGGGCTGAGATGTGGAGAATTGAAGCTGCAGATCTATGCTGGTCAGGGCCGTGGGCATGGGCACCTCCAGGTGGTTCTCTCCGAAGAAAGAGGCTGCTGAGAGAGGGAGCTGTGGTCAAGGTTCGCACTCCTGTCAGGAGGAGGCTAGGTGCCACAGAGACGGATGGGTGGGGTGCAGAGAGGGGTTCCATGCCAGCAGCCCCATGATTTCACATGGCATCTTCAGATACCAGCTATGTGTGTCTCCTCAGAGCTTCCTGAGGACATGGCCATCTAGTAATTGTGGGTCCCAGAGGAATCTCCATTCAGGGTCTGGCCCCTCCCCGGCCCAAAGGGGTGCTATCTTTGTCCTGATCATCTGGCTTGGTGCGCACAGTCCCCAGGAATGGAGGTCAGGACTTCCCCCGGAAGTGCAAGGATGGATGATTCCTGTTCGAATCTCTTCTTCTAAGTGCCCTTCCTCACAGCGGGCCTCCTGGCAACCCTTGCCATGCCATCTCCATGGTCGGTGGTGGCCACTCAGACAGCAGCCTCTTCCACCCTTGTTTCTCTCAGGCCTTCTGGAGTGGGGTGTGTGCGGTGGTGGAGGGGAGTGGTCAGCTTGTTTCTCTGAGTCTGCCAGGGAGCAAAGGTTCCAAGGCCAGATGGAGACCACGTGCAGTGTCAGACCCCAAATGGCCCAAACTTCCTCCATCGCCCGTGATTGCTTCCTGCTGCAGAGTCTCTGGTGAGCAGTCACATCCGGTGATCAAGTCACAACATAGCAAGGAGCCAGGGAAGCCAAGCCAGAGTGGAACCTGAACATGGGGCCTGGGAAGGACCACAGGGTGCTGGCTGGGCCAAGGAGAGCCTCGTAGGCAGCAGGCCGGAGCTGGTCTGCCCCCGGTTTACTGATCACCATCCTTTTGAAACACACCGGACACTTCCCCTGTTGAAATGGCACTTCTTCCTGGCAGTTTCCTAGAATTAACCTGTCTCGATCTCCAACCTACACTACTATTTCTAGTCCATTCCTTTTGGGTAATTAGAACCCTGACTGTCCACAGATGTCTAGAGCAGGGGACAGACCAGAATGGAAGAAAAGGCGACTTCCTTATTGGTCTCCAGGCTGATGCTTACCTCCCTGCCCCCCAGGGTCTCCCTCTAGCCCAGGCTGACCTGGAATTCACTCTGTAGTCTCAGGGTGGCCTCAAACTCACAGTGATTTCCCCTAACTCTGCCTCCTGAGTGCTGGGATTAAAGATGCGCACCACCATGCCTGGCTTGATGATTAAATAATATTTTTATTTATTTGCAAGGAGAGAGAGAGGGAGAGGAAGGGAGAGAGAGAGAATGGGTGTGCCAGGGTCTCTAGCCACTGCAAATGAACTCCAAATGCATGCATCACTTTGTGTATCTGGCTTTACATGGGCACTGGGGAATCAAACCTGAGCCATTAGGCTTTTCAAGCAAGCACCTTAATCGCTGAGCCATCTCTCCAGCCCCAGGCTGATGCTTTGATAGGGATATCTGGCCCCAGCCACATGTCCTGGGCCCCAGCCAGCCCCAGCCAGCTGACATCCGCCTGAGGAAGCAGCATGAGCCACTGGACAGGCCTGTGCCTTGTCTTTCCAGGGAGGGATGGCCAAGAAGGATAACGCTACTGCCTGGGTTGAGCTAAAATCCCCTTCTGGAGGCTTCTGACACCTGGAGCTAAAGGAATGGAGTGAGAAGTTGCTGCTACCTACACAGGTGTGGCCACTATACCCCGAAGGCCCAGCCTGACTCGTGCCAGTAAGCCACAGACCAGAAAACTGGCAGATAGTGGGTCTTATGGGGGTGCCTTATCTGCTTGCTTAAAAGCAAAAGACAGCTTGCTAAACAGAGGGAGGGCAGCCATAGTCTAGAGGGTGGGGCACAGGGCCCACACAGGATGGAGCCACCACTGTGGTGGGCGGAAGGGCCTTGGACTTGCTGGCAAGAGGACAGTTAAATGTTCAGGAATTGTGTGAGCCAGGCGATGCTGCCCACAGTGAGAATATTTATATCCCGCAGAGGTGAACATTTCACTCCAGGACCCGCAAGGAAGAGAGCACATCTTCCTCTCTCGGGTAGGAGTGTTCCCACCCACACTCCTCTGCACTGAAGGTAGATGTTAACTCCCAGGGCTCTGGGCCGGGCAGGTACTGAAATACACAGCTGGCTCTACCCACTGAACCACCTGCCCCAACGCCCTCCCCACAGAAGAGAGCAGCAGCCTGTTTGGCTAGGGGAGGAGGATGGCAGGAAGCAGAGGTACTTTCCAGAGAGCTGGGGTCTGAATGAGCCCATTGAGGGGCTGGGCCCTGCTGTTTCCTGTGGGGCTGGGCGGGGAAGGGCTCACACTGGCTGCCTTGTGCTGCTGGAAGCTCCGGCCAGGCAGCCCCCTTGTCCCAACAGAGGTTTCTGAGGCTGAGCTGGCTGGGGCTTTGGAAACTCTGACAGTGCCATCCCATACCTATGTACTTCTGCCCCTCTCACCACTTCTGATACAAGAACCCAGAAACTGTCTCTAGGCAGGGGGTGGTTGGAGGAGGGTTTCCAAAGTAGAGGTGGGGGGCTCGGGATAAGGAAGGAATAAACTAGGAGTCAATCCAAGAGGGCTTCTTAGAGGAGGCAAGGGTGGCACAGTGCATTATAGAGAAAGAGTAAAATAGAGGTTTTACAGGAAAGGAACAGAGGAAGGCCTGCAAGGACCGTGGGGTAGAGGAGGCTTCTTCCCGCTTGCCCCTTGGTGGTTCTGGATGACTCAAGACAGAGAGGGAAAAAGCAAAAACAAAACAAAAACAAAAACTGGGCGTGGTGGTGCACGCCTTTAATCCCAGCACTCCACTAGGGAGGCAGAGGTAGGAGGATTGCCAGTGAGTTCAAGGCCAGCCTGAGACTACAGAGTGAATTCCAGGTCAGCCTGGGCTAGAGTGAGACCCTACCTCGAAAAACAAAACAAAACAAGATAGAGAGGGTTAGTGGTGTGGGCTGTGGGGCTGGTGTGTGTATGGAAGGGTCGGGATGCCTTAGGCCCTGGGGGACAAGTAGGAGGGGCAGGAAAACTGCAGCCTGGGTGGGCCACTCTGTGTGGAAGGTCTCAGGTGAGTGTCCAGGGTTACACAGATGTGCATTTGCTTGTGTGTGCCAGTGTGTGGGTGGCTGACTGAGGGTGTCTTTTTGGGTTTGTGTAAGGCTGTGTGTGTGTGTGTGTGTGTGTGTGTGTGTGTGTGTGAGTGTGTGTGAGTGTGTGCGCCCTTGGGTTCAGAGCTTCCAGCACAGAGCAGCGATTGTACCCAGCCTGACCAGCTCGCTCCTCTTGGTTACTTAGCTGGGCCTGGCTCCCTGAAAGAAGCCATGTGTTCCCGGAGGGCTCCGGCCCCTCCTGCTCTAGCCCATCCCAGAGCTGTGCTGAAGGTGGGGAAGTCGTTGTGGCTTCCCACCCTTCCTCCCATGAACAGGGCTCTGCTGTCTGGGCCCCAGGGTGGGGTGGCTCCATGCTTTTTCCTGAGACCCAGAGGTAGAGGCATAGAAAGAGCCTGTGTGCTGATGTGCCAATCCCTTTCTCAGATGGGCAGGTGATGCCTGGCTCACAGTCCCCTAGCTGGACAGTCTCTGGCAGGGCCTGGGTTGCACTAACATCTCCTGGGAAGTCCTTAGGAAGCCCTCAGTAGGAGTCTTCTCCTTCTCACTTAGCTCTCTTCCTTTTGAAAAAATAGTTTTTTCTTTATTTATTTGCAAGCAGAGATAGATAGATAAATAGATAATATACATAGATAGATAGATAGATAGATAGATATAGAGAGAGAGAAAGAGAGAGAGACAGAAAGAATGGGCACACCATGGCCTCCAGCCGCTGCAAATGAACTTCAGACACACGTATCACTTTGTGCATCTGACTTTGTGTGGGTACTGGGGAATTGAACCTGGGTCCTTAGGCTTTGCAGGTAAGCACCTTAACTGCTGAGCCACTCTCCAGCCCTTTTCTTTTTTTCTGAAGCAGGGTCTCACCATGTAGCCAAGGCTGGCCTTGACCACTCCATCCTTTTGCCTCTACCTCCAAGTGCTGGGTTTATGGATGTGTACCACCTTGCTTCTTATGATGCCCAACCCTCAGCCTCCTCAGTCAGCAGGCATTTGAGACAAGGGGTCGTCATGTCGCTTTGCATGTCAGCCTCCTCCCGCCTGGTTCAGGGCAGGGCCTCCAGCATAGACGCTCTCTAATCCTGGAGGCTGCTGCAGACCCAGCTCCTGAGTCCTGGGAAGTCTGAACAAGCCGTCTCTCCCCATCTCTGTCCCATTTCTTCCCGCCTCAGCCATTGTCTCTGAGCCATCCCTACTGTCCATCTCAGGCCTCTGCTTCCCCTGGATTCTTCTCTCCCCAACTTTGTCTTTTGACTCCCCATGACCCCATCCTCCAGTGAGAGGACCACCCTGCGCCTAGGACAGTCTGGAGAGCCAGGCTTCAGGCCTCTAGCTACCCCTGCCCTGGGTCTCCTACTCCCCAGTATCAAAGCTCTCTGCAGAAGTAGATTCTAATTCTCCAGACAGACACATGCAGGGCTGCGGGGGAGAAGTCATCCAGCAGAGTTGCAGAAAGACAGACTGCAGATCCTGGCTCAGTCACCGTGCAAACCAACCTCAAGCCCCCCTATAGCATCCCAATCCCCAGCAGAGGACCCCCGTGTTCTCCCTGCAACCCTCCTCCAATCGCCTGGGCAGCCAGGCGGGCCCCACAGCTGGCATACGTCATAAGCAACGGCAGCATTCCTGGGTGTCTGCCGCCTCCTGACTTTATAAGGGAGAAAGTGGGAGCCCAGAGCCGCTGGGCAGTGGGAGTGCCTAATGCCCAGCTGGGGTTATGTGAAGATGGGGCGACACCCTGTACTTCTGTGAGGCAAGAGGTGGCTAGGAGGTGAAGGGAACCCATCTTTACCATGCATTCATTCATTCATTCATTTATTCATTCATTCATTCATTCATCCTCTCATTCACAACCGTACCCACATAATGCAGTCATTAGGATGGAAAACAAAGCCAGTCTGGGAGAGACAGAAAGCCTGAGAAAGACAGAAAAATGGAGAATGAGCCTGGCGTGGTGGCGCACGCCTTTAATCCCAGTTCTCTGGAGGCAGAGGTAGGTAGACTGCTGTGAGTTTGAGGCCAGCCAGAGACTACATAGTGAATTCCAGGTCAGCCTGGGCTGTAGTGAGACTCTACCTCGAAAATAAAAAGTGGGGAATGAGACATAGAGAGTCTTCCTCACAAAGACTGAAGGGACACAGGCCAGGGTTGAGGAAGGGACTGAAAGAAGCTGAGGGAGGGCTGGAGAGATGGCTCAGCGGTTAAGGCACTTGCCTCCAGTGCCTAAGGCCCACAGTTCAATTCCCCAGGACCCACATAAGCCAGACCCACAAGGTGGTGGCCCTTCTCTCTCTCTCTCTCTCTGCTTGAAATGACTGGAGTGAGGGGGTGTCCAGTCAGCCAGTGGAGACAAAGGGGGTCCCACTGTCAGGGAAGCTAGACTTCTCCACACTAGCCCGTGGGGTTTGGCTCAAGGGAAGCACATCCCTGTTCCAGGTCTGGGCAGCAGAGGTGTGGCTGGAGTTTCTCTGAGGGGCTGAAGGGTGGAGTGCTTGGGAGAGCCAAGGTAGAGATGAAGGGCTTTCTGTCTCTCCTCATCTGAGAGAGAGGGTGAGAGAGAGGGTGGGGACACCTGAGGCTGAATGTGGACTTTGAGAGCCGCTATGGGCCAGATGCCCTGCCCCAGTCACTGAGCTGTCCCTGAGGTCACCTAGCCCTCATGCCAGCCTCTCAGCCCTTGTACCTTCAAGAGACTACCTCCCTTTTTCCCTGCCAGCTTCTGTTGCCAAGCCCGGGAGTCATGGAGGAACCTCAGAGTGGGTGGGCAGTCTTGGCTGACATATAAGCAGGGTCTTGATGGCTGGCACTCTTGGCACTGCCTCTCGTGACTCTGGGCTGGAGATGACAGGGAAAAGCTGGCAGAAGGAGCAGCCCACGGAACCCCCACAGACCTGCATGGCCAGTGGGATATGTGGGGGGGGTTTGCATCACTGGATAGTGTGTGCAGGTGAGTATATGACAGACACTGGACAGGAATAAAGGGTTCCCAGCCTATCATACCTGCCTCCTCCCCGTGTCCCTCAGTGAGGGAGGAGCTGCTTGGTGAGCCTACTGGGGGCCAGGCCATCCCAAATCCGCACCTCCACAGACCTTTCCCTGGTATGTCCTCCACCCCAAGGCTCAGTCATCTGAACCAAGCTATTACCTTCCTCCAACTCCATTGCTTTAGAGATGCCAGGGGGAAGGTTACAGGGCTGACTTCAAATCAAAGAAACAAAAACGTGCCCAGGGGTGACACTTACCTTTGTTCCTGGCCAAGATTATTTGGCTTACCATGATAAACCACCCACACCCCTGCAGACTTCGCAGTGTCTTGGTTCAATTCCATCCCCCCCGGGCCTCCCAGCCATCACTGACTAGTCCAGGACCTGTTGCCTTATGAACAACAGTAGGCTAGTTCAAAGTCACACGGGACCTAGGACAGCAGCCCTTCCTCTCAGGAGACCAGATCTCATCCCAGGACAGTGCTGGCATCGTGGGGCTCATAGACAGACAACTGGGGTTGGGGTGGCCTCCCCCCTTCACCCTAAGAACTCTTGGGCCATTCGACTCACACTTGGACTTTGACCCTTTTGTCTTTTGGATCTGTTGCAAGGCTGAGGAGCCCAGGGCAGAAACACAGTTACCTCATCTCTTGCCCAAGCTCTGGCTCTGGGCACTGGTTCTCTACCAAGCTGTCTTAAGTCAACCATGCTGAGGGCTATGGGTATATACTAGGGAACATTTCCAAATAGAAGTTCCTCTAGAAGAAGAACGCCCTGGAGCCAGTGCTCGGATGGGTGGAGTGGGAGGTATGGAGCTTAGTCCATGGGGCCTGTAGGGGCACAAGGCTCGTGCCCTGGGCGCCCAGCCATGTCCCAGTCCTGGGGCTGGCTATGTGGGGCACAGAGGAAGTGGGAGGGAAAATGAGAGGTTTTCATGGAAGCAGCAGCTCAGAGTCCACCCAGGCTGGAGGCTACCACAGGGAGGAAGCTGCCTCAATGGAGTCTTTGTGGAGCCCTACTGCGTCTCTGCCTCAGGCGAGGAGGGCAGGGCTGCTGTGGTGACTAGCAATTCCAAGAGGCTTTTCCCTGCCTTGTAATTTTCCTCCTGTTTCAGACGGGTGGGTTTCCAGGTCCCTTCTCACATTCCCTGTCTTCTGTTCTGTAGGCCTTAGGGCATGTGTAGCCCCCCACTCCCATGTCAGTGGTCCTGGGCTAGCAAGAGAAAGAGGAGGGAGCTCCCCTGGCATGGGGCCTGTTCAGCTCCCCAGTCCTAGCAGAGTCCCTGGGAGGCACCTTTCATTTTGTTATCGAGGGCACTGAGACACTTTGCTAGGGGTTCACAGGGACAGAGACTGAAGCCCCTGTAGGTGTGACTCCCGAGCTGGGTGCTGTGGGTGCTGGAGGGGAGGGGCGGGTGCACACAGAAGTGAGGGCTGCCGCGGGAGGAGGGTGTGAGGCTGGCCTTCTGCCTGGGGAACACACACTTTTTCCCTTCTTGTCTCCCTGAGGCTCCTTCTGTCAGGGTCGGTGGAAATGGGAGGAGCGGAGGGCCGAAGGGAACGCATCTGTGTTGGCTGGCAGGGTGGGGTAGCCTGGCCTCTCCTGGAGCATCTGTGGGTGGGTTCTGGGATGTGGTCAGCCAGAAGCCAGTGACAAGCACCAGCCCTGCCCACTGGGGGCCTGGAGATCTGAAGGGGGCAGTAGATAAGGGGTCTGGGCTCTAGGCAGAGTGGGAAGTTGCCCCAGGGGAAACCGATGGGCTGATCCTGTTGTCTGCCTCTCCAGGTCCCCTTAGTGCCATGGCTGTGGTGTGAGAGGGCGTTGGCACAGGACTGTTGGGGAGGTGTCTCAAGATGCCTTGCCTGGCAGGCTGGGCTTGGAGAGAGTGAGTGTGTGAGCCCAGATGGGAAACAGTGACTGTGGATCTGGACAGTGCCCGCTTAGACCTGAAGCCTGGTGGCCTAGCTTGTACACAATAAGCCAGCCGTGTGCCTTGAAAAAGCCACCGCCATAGCTGACACCTATGGAAGAGGGGGGATGTCCCATGTCCCATGCTGGATAAGGATCATCTGACACCACACACACACACACACACACACACACACACACACACACACACACACACACTTCTCTCCCTGTTTCTCTCTCAGTGACCAGCATCTCACGCTCTTTAGCTTCGGTCTTCTCACCTGTGAAGAGGACCTTGCTGAGGAGACTGATCCACATCTGGACTCAGGCCAGCAGAAGTAGCTGGTAAAAACTGCAGCCAGCACAGAGGGGTTATCTTTGGTCTAAAGGAACCATTTTTGGTCTAAACAACTAGCCCAGCCAGGGCCTCATTCACCAAGCGTGTGTTTTACCACACAGGCTGGAAAGCGCTTCAGGCTAGGACCCAGGGCCTGTCTCCCTGCCTAGGGCACTTGCACATCCACAAGGCTGGTGGCTCTGATGATGAAAGGAACATCAGTAATCTATCGGGTATGTCTAACCTGTGACCTGTGGGGCTGCATGTAGGTCAGGGCAGTTATATATGTGACCCAACACAAAATAGTCAACTTACTTAAAATACTATAAAAATTTTTTTTTGCAATTTTTTTTCAGGAGAGAGTTTCACTTTAGACCAGGCTGACCTGGAAATCACTCTGTAGTCCCAGGCTATCCTCAAACTCATGGCGATCCTGATTGAAGGCGTGTGTTACCACGCCCTGCAATTGCATAGTTCTTTCTTTCTTTTTTTTTTTTTTAAATACTGGTTGGTGGCACACACCTTTTTTTATTTTTTAAACTTCTGTTTCTTTTTCTTTAAAATATTTTATTTATTCATTTTCAAGCAGAGAGAGAGAGAGAGAGAGAGAGAGAGAGAGAGAGAGAGAGAGAGAGAGAATGCACCAGGGCCACCACCTTGTGGGTCTGGCTTATGTGGGTCCTGGGGAATTGAACCCGTGCCCTTAGGCACTGGAGGCAAGTGCCTTAACCGCTGAGCCATCTCTCCAGCCCTGCACAGTTCTTGAGTGTGAACTTTGTAGGTGATGAACGACGTCATGTCACAAGGACAAAAGGTTGGACATGCTTAATAGGGGAATAAAAGGATCCATTGGAGGTGGTATTCAGCAGAGTTGTCTCACACAGGCAGAGTAGCAAGCACCAGGCAGACTGGCCAGTTCCCTTAGGAGAGTGGGCAGGAAACCCTGCTAGAGGCCCTTAGGCTAACTGGGTCTTCTAGAAACCCCCAAATTGAGGCCTCACCTCAATAGTACGTAGGCTAGCCTACTGCTGGAATAGGTTCCCAGCAAGGTCCACTGTGGCCTGCGGCTCCCCAGAACTGTGACCAGAGCTGGTGCCACATCGCAGCCACTTTTTCTCCTCCAGGCAAGGCCTCTGCTGATGTACCCCCATCTCTGTGTGTAGTCCTAAGTTTCCAGGGCCCTGGATCACTGGCAATGCCCCTGGACATCTGGGCCAGGAACCCCCACACTCACCGCTACCCTATTACAAGCAGGGTCATCTGTCCCCTACTTGATCAGTGACCCAGTGAAGGGCCCCACCATTCAGCCACAGCTAGGCACAAGTCTGAGTTGTTCTGGACCCTCCCCTCCCTCTCTCCCTCCCTCCCCACATGATGAATACTCATCTCCCGTCTCTCTTGCTGCTAAATTCTTCTTCGTGTTCATCTCCCTTCCCTGTGTGCCATCCCAGAGGGCAGATCACCATGGCTGTCCTGTGCCTGGCTTAATGAACTTCCCGCCTCTGTTGCTAACAGCTGTCAGCTAATCTAAACCAAGTCTCTTCATTTTCCTCCTTTGCCTGGAAGCCTTGGGTGACTCCCCACTTCTCCAGACTCAGCTTCCAAACTCTGAGGATGGTGTGGAAGGCCCAGGGTGACCTTGCTCGTGCCTGCGGGATACCCAGTCACCTGCAAACATGCCGCTGACAGGACTGTGGCCTTTTCCATTCATACCTGACCTGTCCCCACACCCTGCCTTGCTCCAGCTCCTTTCTGCCATATTCCTACAGGAGGAAGTAGTTTCCACAGCCAAGTAACTCTCTCTGCATTTGGGGCATAAAGACACTCAACTGTGGCCTAGGGAGGTAGCTGTGTTCCTGTCGCCTGTCTCTATGGACAGGACTGACCTTGTTTGGTAAAGGAGGATGGGAGGAAAGGAGCCTATGAGGGTGTGAAGGGTGGCCATGGACTCCCCAGTGACCCAGCTGGGAGTGTGACACCCAGCTCTCTTCTTTGTTTTCGTGCTCCCTACCCTAACCCCACTCTCCTTTTTAGACCTGCTGGTCCTATGGCAGCAGGACACAGTGGCTGGGAAGGGGTGGGGGAATGCTTTTCTCGGCCATGGTGACCCAGTCTGGTGCTTGTTTTAAAAGAAAATAGACTCGGAGCCCCTATTTATAGCTGTGGATGTAGCCACAGATGGAGGATGGGGTTTGAGGTTGTGCAGGCTCCTGCTCTAGCAGAGCTCAGGGAGGGGCTGTTCCCAGGCTCCCCCTTCACCGCCCCCCCAGCCTCCAAGGAAGTGCCTGTGGGATCCTGACGTTTCCTGGGACAGGATGGAGCCTATGCTTTAGGGAAGGGGAGTGGGCCTGGGTGAAAGGGATGGAAAATTTCTCTTGGGATTATTGGTCCCCAGGGCGTAGAGTCCCATGTGAGAATGGGTGGAGGCGGGTCTGTTATGTCTACTGAGAAGTCAGAGGAGGGTCTTGGGTGCCAGCTGCAGAGGGAGCACTTCAGACTGTCACTCATACTGAGCAAAGGATGAAAGAAAGAGCAGGAGCAGAGAAGGGGAGGCAGAGATGGAGAGTCAACAGGGATGCGGAAAGAAGAGACGGAGGAGGAAGAGATGAGACAGAGTCAGGGATGGGGATGCAGGAGAGACAGGAGTCTGGGAGAAAGATGGTAAGACACAGAACTGTTGCCCAGTGGACGTGTACACAGAGAGACACAGGAGCAGCAGGGGAAGCCAGAAGTGGTTGTTTCTGCCTCCAGGGAGTCTTCAGGGTGCTCTAAGCATGGTATAGGGCCCAAGATGGAGCAAGAAAGTCAAGGGCAGGAGTTAGGCATCTCTATGGCCTTCATCTCAAATACCAGGATTGCTCACTCCTAGCCCCTGGGCTTGGAGACGCCCCTTTTCCTGGCAATCTCAAGGGACAGGATCAGACCTGGTGGAGGCAGTGAGGCACTATAAGCACAGCAGAACACTTAGGGCCAGGCCAGCTCCGTCTCTGGTTTGCCAGGGAGAGAACTCCCTAGGCCTGAGAGGTTACAAGCTGAGGCTTCGGCAGGGGCTTCCACCTGCTGCCAGGCGCTGTACAGGCATTCGCTTGGTTGTGCTTATTAGGGGCTGTGGACTGACTGTACCCTGGGCATGTGTCATGGAGCTGTAGCCACAACCGGTGACTCAGATAGTTAAAAAAAGGAACGGCCCGGAGCTGTGACTCAACTGGCTTTGGAGGGGTTGGGTGGGTCTGGCTGGGACAAGATGGGGTGGTCTGAGTTTATTTTTGGCAGGGTGGGGCCAGACCAGGGGGTAGAATATGGGAACCGGGGGTGGAAAAGAGCTCTTATCCCTGGAGAGCCCCAGGGCCTGGTGCCAACTTTGGAAAGTGGTTTCCCAATACTCGAGAGCTCCGGTGGGCCTTTAAGCCCCATAGGAGGCCTGGCCCACCCTGGTGTATGGCTCAGGACAAGCAACTGGCTAGAAGGAGAGCCCCCTGCGAGGCATAAGCTCAGGATTTTAGATTTGGCCTAGCAGCTGAGCTCCCATGCAGAGGCCCAGAGAGGTACAGAGAGGCCACACAGCAGGGTCAGGTGCCTCAACTTGTCACATAGTAAGCATGGGCCACACCACATCTCCTATCTCATGGCTGTCAGTAGTTGAAGGAAGAAGCCCCCCAAGTTGGTCCCTATCCTTAGAAGGGCTCATCTGGTCTACAGATGAATGGACAGAAGCACATGGGCCCCAGATGCCTGGAGATGGGAACTTTGCTGGAGACAGGCTCCTGGATTCTGTTAGCACACATCCGGGGAGCTGGCTGGGTCCTGCCCATTGCTCTAAGGACTGAGGTGGAGGCATCCATACAGTGGGAACCCAACCTGCAGGCCAAGGCTTTGGCCAACCCTTTATCCAGAGGTTCTGGAGACTCGTGTTCCTCATCTCCCCAACTCTGAACTTACACAAACACAGACCTGGGTATCATCATACCCCAGAGGGTTCCTTTAGCTCCCTTGGCCTGCTCATGGGTGGTGGTAGAGGTCCCGTGGTGCTCTGTCAAGTGAGCCACCACATGTCAGTGTCACTGGGCCATGACCAGAGTCTGGGTTGCATAAAGAGGGCCCTACAGGGTTGGCAGAGGGCAGGGAAAGAGGCTTCTAGGCTCCCCTGCCCATAAACAGTGTGGTGCCCATTTCCTTCTCCCTGTCCACCTGCTCTGGGGACAGGGTCTGAGTTCCACTTGGTCATTTACTCAACACCCTCTGATGTGCTGTAGCTCAGTGTGCCCCATTCAGGGCTGTCAGGTCTTGGGAAACAGGTCCTGGGCATGCCGGAGGGGCTGTCTGCTTCTGTCAGAGGGAGAGGTGGGGTCTCACCACTCAGAGGGACAGACGCAGAACCTGACCTCTACTTTCTGAAGAGGGCTGTGGGCTGGGGTCTGGTTGATACTCTCCTGGGGAGCTCACATCACGTCGTCCTACACAGAGCCTCTCCATTGCCTCGGAAGCTTTCCTAAAGGTTCCTGACAGGAGTGTCCCCATTGCTGTGTTACCTGCCCCAGGTACAGGACAGCAGCCTCAGGCCCAGGTACTTGAAGGACATTTATTCCAGGCCACTATCTGGCTTCATCCTCAACACTTAAAAGAGGTAGGAATTATTCATTTATTCATTCCTATTTAAGAGCCCAGTCACTTGCGCAAAGTCACACACAGAGTGGTGGGTTCAAATCTAATCTGGAAGGAGCACTCCAACACCATGTTCAAGCAAGAGCTTTTAACCACTGAGCCTTCTCCCCAGCCCTAACACCATGTTCATAACCACTCTGGGTCTAGCCTACCGCTTCCCTTATAAGGTTCCCAGGGAGCTGAGTGCTTGGAGTGGGGCTGAGTTAGGATGAGGGTAGGAGGGAAGCTCACCTTTAGCCCAGAGACTCCCCCAAACTGTGTGTGTGTGTGTGTGTGTGTGTGTGTGTGAGAGAGAGAGAGAGAGAGAGAGAGAGAGAGAGAGAGAGAATGAGACAGAGACAGAGACATAGAGATAGAGACAAAAGAGACAGAGAAAGAGAGCTGCAAGAGAGAAAGACATCTCCAGCTGCAGGAGGAGAGTGGCCACACAAAGGAAGGGGGCAGGGAAGAGCAGATGTCGTGGGAATCAGCATCCTGGGCCCATTGATATTTATAGCTGCCCCCTCCTGAAATGTGGGCGGGGAAGGGGCTGCTCTTAGGTGGGAACGGAAGTTGGTCTTCGCTCCCCAGTCTCCTCTGTGTCCCCAGAGAGCAGATTGGCCCAGACAGAGGCTTTGCTCTGGCCAGGGTGTATGTCCTGACTTGGGGGTTTCCCTAGCCTAGGGCTGCTGGCTGGAGGACTGGACATAGTCTTTACCATAGCCCCCTGCATATTCATGTATGCACACCTGCTGAGTGTCTGGGTTTTTTTTTTGTTTTTTTTTTTTTGAGGCAGAGTTTCACTTTAGTCCAACTGACCTGGAATTCACTTTTTTTTTTAATTTAATATTTTACTTATTCATTTTTCAAGCAGAGAGATACACAGAGAGAGATAGATATATAGAGAGAACCAGGGCCACCTTGTGGGTCTGGTTTATGTGGGTCCTGGGGAATTGAACCGGGGGCCTTAGGCACTGGAGGCAAGTGCCTTAATTGCTGAGCCATCTCTCCAGCCCTGGAATTCACTTTCTAGCCCTGGCTGGCCTTGAACTTGTGCTGAGTTTCCTATATCAGCCTCCCAAATTCTGGGATTAAAATCATAAATTGTCAGAGTTTGCCAGGCGTAGTGGCACACACTTTTAATCCCAGCACTCAGGAAGCAGAGGAAGGAGGATCACTGTGAGTTTTTTTTAAATTTTATTTATTCATTTTCAAGCAGA